>OU611752.1:6932295-6974795 GCA_914767535.2 Dunaliella primolecta
ACCTTCGTTGAAAGGCCTGCGTGCGGGTGTTTGGTATCACATGGTACGCATTCTCCTGAAATGCGATATACGCCAGGCTTGGATTTGATTAGTGATGGGCGACATGTGTCAGGCTTAAAATGAATGGCATGCTTTGCAAATTGACTTCTGGTCGACGCAAAGCATGCCAAAACACTGAGTTCTCAGACCTCAGGTGCCAGATATTCTTGGTCAACTCTTGCATTTTTCAAATTTCACCTGCTCAACAGCTTTGACTTATTTCTGAAGCCTAGGGAGTCTTCTACTAATGTACAAATTGAAGTTCCACCTTCCATTCATACTATCCTCTGCATAATTTTTAAAGACAGCGTGAGAGGGTGTTTGATGTATGCACGCATGGTATGCCTTTACTTCAATGAAATAGGCAAGCTGGAGTTGACAAGTTTACCTAAAGGAAAAGTTGACATATAGTCAAATCTCGCAATGCGTTTTCCAAGAGTTGACCTGTTCCATAGCGTGAAGTACCCTTGAAAGCATGGTGTGATCTTCACGAAACCCACCTTCCGTTATGCTCTGCTTGCAAGATCTGGTTGCCATGGTGAAAGCAGACAGTTGGGTGCTGCAATTTCCTCGTGGTGGGCTTCTTACTTGTGAGGAAAGATTCTATGCCTGGCTGCTTGGAGTCATGCTTGGGCAACGCTTTCCTCTTCCTCGGTGGCATGATGGGAGCAGCTAGCCAAGCTAGGCCACCACTGGGTGAAAACCTAGCCCATCAAGCAACCCATTGCCCTTCAAGCAACCAAATGCCTTTATTATGGGTCTCAAATTTCTTCTTAATTTTACAAGCAAAATTTGCAGGTGTCAAAAGGGCCCTCAATTCCGATACCGTTAAGCGTTATGCTTGTCGCAATGATCGCGAAGTGGTATTCAGGTAATTTTCAAAACTCTGAAGTGTAGTGTTTCATAGGACAACCATTTGGGGCTCACTTCTGCAAACGACTCAGCGTTGAGGAGGGCGAACGGAAGGCTCGAAGCAGCACATGAAATACCTCATATTTTTGAAAAATACTCCAGCCCCAAAAACTAGCAAAGTATCGTCAGGATTTTGCTACACGTTTCCCGCGCGAGGAATGGCATCCAGAGCAGAGTGATGGTGAAAGCTGAGGCAGCAAGTGACGTTCCACCATCTCCTCCGTGTAAGAAAATGATCACACACACACACACACACACACACACACACACACACACACACACACACACACACACACACACACACACACACACACACACACACACGCACACACACACACACACACACACACACACACACACAAACATACACACGCACGCACGCGCGCACACAAACATACACACGCACGTGCACACACACACACACAAACACACACACACACTCACACACACACGCACACACACACACACACACACACACACACACACACACACACACACACACACACACACACACACACACACACACACACAAACATCCACACACACACATACACACACGCGCACGCACGCAAGCGCACACATACACGCACGCACACACACACATGCACGCACGCACGCACGCACGCATGCGCACACACACACACACACAAACACACACACACAAACACACACAAACACACATACGCACGCGCGCACACACACACACAAACGCACACACACGCGTGCAAACACGCACGCACGCACGCACATACGCACGCGTGCACACACACACAAACGCACACACACGCGTGCACGCACGCACGCACGCACATACGCACGCGTGCACACACACACATACACACACAAACACACACACATACACACACGCGCGCACACACACATACACACACACACTTTCACGCGTTCTCAAATACATCATTCATCAGGGTGGGTGCGCCTCAGCAGATGGAAGCAGACAAGTGCAAAAGAGGCACTTGAAGCTGAAAGTGGGCTTCTTAAGGCTGCCAGTTGTGACAGGTAGGTAGGGTTGCTTCGACCATTTTTGCCGCAATTCAATGTCACTGCATGCTGCACAAGTCAAGGATTGTTTTTTCACTCTTTGGCCGAAATTCATCATCCAGCATTCAAGTCGATGCTGCATCCATGTATATTTGTTCCTGCAGCTTGTTGCACTCGCACGATGTCAGAATTGGGCCTGGCAAGCAAGATTACCTGCACACGCTGGAGGGGGGAAAGACAAATCCTGGAGCACCACCTGTAGTGTTGATGCCAGGCTATGGAGCTGGATCTGCCTTTTTTTGGAGGTGCGTTCGGAGGTTCGCAGGCACAAAAGTTGTGACCTTGTCACACTTGCCAGTGGGCAGACATGTTCACCAACATGTACATGCTGCATGTTTGTTTACTTGTTTTTCTTTGGTGGGACTCTGCGGAAGGGATGCTTACATGTTTAAGCAGTGTTGAACAGAGAGCTTAACCCTTGACCTGGCTTATGTGGGTACGCAAAGACAATGTAGGGATGGCGCACTTACCAGTTTATTGGCACTTTGCACCAGAGGACCTAAACGTAGAAGGGTACCAGCTCTGCCACTTTCATTGCAGCTCTCACACCACTCTCATGTCTATGTCGCCATTGTATTGACATTGCAATATCAGTGATTGGAGAGCGATGCACCATGTTCCATTTTTGCTCTCAACCCTCGACTTTCAAATGAGTGGAGCACACCATTCCTGTGCTTTGCGGGATTGCTTTCCCGTGTTTCAAACCTTGCATTTTTTGTTTCCTGCGCATTTGGTGCAGGAATTTTGGTGGCCTGGCCTCATCCCTCAAAATCTATGCTGTAGACTGGCTGGGCACAGGCCTCTCTGGCAGGCCAGCATTCACTGCAACCAGCCGCCATGATACCGAGGCATTCTTCCTTGATTCCATGGTCAAGTGGAGGCACCAGGTTTGCCCTTGTCAAAGCTCTTGTGATGAAACTGCTTTGAACTGAATCTTTGGACACCTCTCTCCAGGACCCTCACCACATCCCTAGTATTCTGCCTTGCTGGCTGAGGTTGGAGCTGTTACAACTTTTTAAACCATAGTTCTCTGTGCCCAATCCTTGCTTTAACATGACTGATTCACAATTGCTATGAACAAAAAACTGCGCACTGTTGACCTTTCCATTCCTCTTGCTTCACTGGAGAGACAATGCATTCACTTGACAGGTCACCTGACATGTGACCTGCTTATGGTCCTGGGAAATTAAAGGAATCAGGCAATCCCTCTTTGCTCCTCAAAAGGAGCAAATGGTTGGTGCATGTTTGTAATGCACCAACCATTGGTGCATTGGTGCATGTTGAGACCATGCATTTTCTTCCCTCTTCCTTTCAATCTTCAATTCCCCTGTGACACACACACGCACACAGCTGGGCATGACATGCAAGATGGTGCTCGTTGGACACAGCTTAGGCGGGTACCTTTCAGCATGCTACGCACTGAAATATCCTGAGCATGTGGAGCACCTCATTCTGGTCTGCCCAGCTGGTGTGGTGAGTGCTGCTGATGCTTGGCTTTGAAAAGCTGAGAGGCTTCTGCAGGGGATCAACCGAGCACCTTTTCAAACTAGGGATGATGTCGTGTGTTGGGACTTGCAAGCGACCCAGTTGGAATTTTTGAAGGTACGGTTCAAGCTGTTGTTTGAGCTTGTAAGTTCATGGGATCACGATTTCCATAAGAGTACATTACTGAGAGCACAGTTGTTGCCTTCACATGTTAAGTATGAGTCCTCATGGCCAAATCAATGGCCAGCTTTCTACACTTCACACCTTGGTGCTTTACATCTTGACTCCAAAAATAAAGTTTGCTGCTTTAAACGTCACAATGCACCTGTTTTCTTCAACAGAAGATTTTGTGAGCCAACACTTGACATACCTTACTCAAGGCAATTTTACACCATTTCTTTGTTTGAACTATTCCTCAAAAAGAACTGCAAACCGTAGCAGCAGTAATGTATTGCGAGACTGATTTATTGCGAGGTCCCAAAATAATTCCATGACCTTTCTTGCGAATGTTGAGGGTTTGCGATGTCCGCCCCAAAAAATCGAAATTTGCGAGTTTCTGTGTTTTTGCATATCATAGTATGAGTCATACACTGGCTTCTGGTTTCTACTTCCCCTTCCTCCATCTCTTCATTTGAGGAGTCCTTAAAGAATGTCGCCCCTCCCCCTGCCCCTCCTGCATCCTTACTATCCCTGCTCTTGCCCCTGATGTGTGTAATGCAAGCGCGTGCTGACACCCTCCTCCCTGCCAGTCCTGGCTTGGATGGGGAGCAGCTCAACCCACATCACCTTGGGGACAGGTGGTGCCTGTACCAAAGGCAGGATTCTGGGCCCTCTACAGGGGTGGGGGAGGAGGTGGCTGCAATGGCACAGCAGAGCTTCCCGGGCGGACCATTGACCACCTTGTACTTCCGCTTGGCGCACCCCATGTGTCGAAGAGTCCCCTACCCGCTAGCAGCATGTGGCTGCATTCTGGGCCCGATTGATTCGAAAATATGTATTTACCGACACTCTTTGCGAGACCTTGAAAAAAGTAATTTCCAAACTCACTCCAGATTGCGAGAAACACCAATAATTAATTAATTAATTGCAATACCCCCTGTACGAGAGTACAAGAGAAAGGAAATACTATGCCGATCAAAAAGTTGCTTGCATTGTCTCGCACCAATACAGCAATTTTTGTTACAGGTCAGAGGATGATCTGCCATAATAGAATCACTCAGAGAGAAATAACTTCTCTCTCTTTGTATATGTACATTTATATACCGTTTGTCCATGACCAGTTCGAATATTAATTAATTCTGAAGCCAAAATTCGAGTTTTTTAATTATTGCCAGGTGTTCGAACCCATTCGAATCGGGAAATTAATTAATTTTGGGGCTGAAAAGGGCTTGTGCAGAAAATGGCCTCCCAGGCCCCCACCTCCAACCCCTTAGCTAGGTGGCTGAAGCCTGTAACTCCCACCCAACTCTTAGGACACCAAGCCAGGCTTGCCAGGGCCCAGGCATCCAAGAAGGGGCGGCCAGCAAAGCAGAACCCTCTGGGGCGTCTTCCAGGTGACAGCTCGGTTGGTGTTGCACGCATCAGCTCCAGTGTGTGTTTAGCGCTGTGTGACAGCTTGTGGATAGCTTGGGATTGCTTGTGTAACTCCACTCCTGAACAGTGCTCCTCCAGTCCCCTCCAGCAGCAATAGTCCAGCAGCAAAGCTTCCATGCACCAGCATCAGGCACAGGAACGGCAGCAGCAGCAGCAGCAGCAAGGATTCGAATTGGGTATTCGAACTGAGAAATGAATGCCAGCCATAAGCCCATCGAACCTATTCGAATTGAAATACTAATCGTGGGACCTCCATTCGAACTAAAATCGAAAGTTTTATTAATTTTTATTAATTTTTTTGTGAAGACCATTCAAATTGGTCGTGGACGAACGGTTTATCCAATAATGCACATAGAATAGGTTCCAATGCCAAATATCATCAGGTCCGGGTCTTGGACATGCAAGCACAGAGTTTGCATGAAGTAACAGCAAATTTCGGGTGAATTGTTGGAAATTGGTCCCATCCTGTTATTGAGGATTGCTCTTCTTTTGATGAAGAAGGCAAGAACAAATGCAATCCAAACAGGATAGATCAGACAGACTGTTGACAGCAGATGGCTATGGTCGAGCTGACCATATTTGGGACATACCCCAAGTACCCCATGAATGACTTGGCCTGGAATGATTGCCAGGTAGCGAGCACCCATTTCTGTGGCTGGAATTTATGGTTGCTCCTAGAGCATGTACGGCACCATGATGGCACACTGAAAAAAAAGGACTGTGCTGCTGGAAAGCGGTCCTTATTTGCTTTGCATTTTTACTTTGTTAAGGTGCAGGTTTCTGCACGCTTTCACTGCTGACAAAATGCTTGTACATTGACATAGGAGTTCACAGAGTTGTACCTCCGTACACAGAGCCTTTGTGCTTACATTACTACGACACAAACCCTGTAAGCGCATCTATGTTGGTGCAGCCAAAGGAGCCTGAGGACTGGCAGCGCAAGTTCCTGGGAGGTGCATCCCAATTGCGAAGCAGCATGTTCAGGTGAGTAAGACGTGCGCCAGCGCATTCACTTCAAGCATTGTTGGTGTGTGTGTCAATGTAGCATTGATGAGCATGTCAGCTTGCAAGGTTGATTCTCCACAGGGTGCTTGAAGGTCAGGTTTTGAGTTTGCATTAAAGATCTTTGCTTGGGGCTGTGATTATGCTTTGCCAGAAAAGGCTCTATGATTATGGCATAGTTTTAACTGCTTTAGTACATAGTCACAGCATGGAGAAAGGATAGCCACTGCTTCATGCTGTATACATATGCACTTGTTGCTCTAGGTCCATTTCAAAATCAAAAAGAAATATGCACCTGGATCAATCCCTTGCTCCCGTTCATGCTGTCATGATCAAGCCCACATATCTTGCAAATTTTTGCAGAGCTTCTATGTGGGCTTGGGAGCAGGGCATCACGCCGCAAGCTATAATCCGCAGTTTGGGGCCGTGGGGGGCCCAACTTTGTGACGGCTATGTCAGCAGGCGCTTTGCTGGGGATATCCCCCCGCATGAAGTAGAGTGGTTCAAACGCTATTTCTACCATCAGCTGGCTGCCCAGGTGAGGCTTTGAACACCCATGTGTGCAACATGTATGTATGTGTGCAGTTGTGTATTTATATGTGAGGGCGCCCACATGCATCCATTTATGGTTGAAATCGGTGTGAGTGGTTGAGAAATGGAGGTCGTTGTGCGTGCATGTTTGTGTGCCCTAAGCATACCAAACATGTTTTTTATGTCTAAAGTATTGGGATTGACTGAGGGGTTGGCATGTGGAGGTGCTCTGTGTGGCTCAGAGGCTGCTTTGCACCCATTTTGGCAGGAAAAGTGGATTTTCAAACTTGCACCAAACGACCAGCGCTCCAGGACTTAAGCTGCTCTTGGATTGTCCATTGGGACTGTACTGTCAGTCAGTTTGCCAGGGGGCACTGGGAGAGCGTGCCGGTGGGGGGCCACCATCGGGGATGGTGTGGGCGCGAGAGGGAGGACCTTTGCCAGCTTGCCTACGCTGCAAGGCTGGGCCCACAAGTTAGCACAGAGTTGCAGGCAGCAATAATGCTTCTAACAAAACTTGAATGGGGTAAATTGCTGGTCTGGTTTGAGATCAGCACACTGACTTGTTGGGTTCCACCAGCTCCTTTTTTGTCTTTAATTTCCTCATTTTTGTTCCTGCCGGCCACACACAGCACCCCACAGCACCCTCTTAGCAACTGCTTGCAGAGCTTATTATCAGCTATCCAACGCACTTTCATATCCTGGAATGGTGCAAGACATGTTGCAAAGTTATTGACACTCATTTGCCTCGTTAGGGTGGTCCAGCCATGTGGACGTCCTGAATATACTTAATTCCCTCAACACTCTCATCTTCATTGCCTGTTTGCTTTCTGATACCCCCTTCCCAGGCAAATCATGTCCAAACAACCATTTTTTGTTGTCTATATATACCCTACCAACTGTTTGAAAATCTCACCACACAAATGTTTTTGAGGGGTGCGGGATGACTGTGGGACAATTTATAGATAGACATTTCAGGGCCGCAGGAAATTGCAGGAAAGTGAAGTGTAGTGGCACTAATGTTTTGCGACACTTGTTTATTGTAAGGTCCCAAAATGATCTCTTTTATTTTCTTGCAAACATGAGGCTTTGTGAGGCCTTCCAAAAAGACTCAAATTTTGCGAACGCTTGCGCTTTCACATGCACTGCTCTTTACGGGTCCCCTCACAACTCTTTCATCTGTGGTGACGCCTCATTCTCAGACACCTCCACTTGCCCTCCCACGCCCCCCTGCCTCTGCCTCTCATGCCCTGCCCATCCTGGCCTTGTGCAGCAGCTTGCTCCCTTGAGCTTGAGTCCCTTCCCAACAGGATTCTGGGCCTGCCCAGGGGGGGAGATGGCTGTCTGGTGCAATGGCCAGCCACCTTCTTGTCATGCTCTTCTACCTTGCGTAACAGTTCTGGGTTGAGGCGGGTGCGGAGCCCCCCTCTGGTGGAAATCCCCTTCTGGTGCTCCTGCTTGGTGAATTCACGTGTCGAAAAGAGTTCTCTGCTCCTTAGCAGCATGTTGCTGCATGTTGGGGCCCAACTGATTGCTTATTATAAACCTGGACACTCTGCAGAACATTTAAAGAAGTAATTTTCAAACACACTTCATATTGCAAGGGATCCCAATAATTGTTTTATTGATTCACAAAATCCCCAGTGCTGCTAAATATAGAATCTTCAGAGTTTGAGGGTTGATCAGGGAGCTAATGACCATGCGGGAATGTGCAGGACTGTAAAAAATCATTAATGAGAGGGTAGTGGGGATGGTGTGGGATTGTGGAATTGATCCATTTGTTTAAGGGTGCAGGATGACCTGGTTGTAAAGTATCCTTGGCATGAACAGTGCTTTGGATAGCATGCTGGCGTCTGAGAGGCTTTGACAAGAGGGATCCAAGAAGTGCAGCCAATGGTGAGGAGACAGGATGCACACATTTTTAGCACCAGAAAAAGATGCCATTGCTCAAATCCTTGATCATTTTGTGCCCTTTCTCATCCAGAAACTAAAAAAATGCCAACAAGAGGGTGACAAGCCGCTAATGAATTTTTGTAGCCAAGAGAAAAATGCATTCTGGGTCTTCAAGTGCCTTAGCAAGTGTTCATGCTTTACCAAGTGTGCAAGTGCCTTAAGGACACAAGCCCATTGAATGTATGACTCTGTGTCCTGATGGTATGAACACTGTTCTTTCGGCCTTGCTGATCCTTAGCTGCTTTCGCTGCATCCGGGCTCACACCGAAGATGCTATTGCATTATATTCAATGCTTCATTGATATAATCGAAAGTATTTCTATAACATTATAAGTGCAGGAGGTGCAGCTGGGGTCAAGCGTTGCATTTGCTATGGCGCTTGTGAGGTTACAGAGGGTTTCCATAATTATTACAGAATCCATCCGTGTTGAGAAACTCCCAGTGAGTGAATCACGGATCCTCTCTTTAGAGCCAAGCCCGCCGCTGTGCTGTGCTACTTGGTGCCTTGTTGCTTGGCTGCTTTGTCTACTGGCAGCGGCTTGTAATGAAACTTAATGCTGCCTTCCACTGGCACCGTCCAGCCTGTAGCACTCCTGATTTTACACTATTGAAATTGGTCACCCTAAAAGCTGTGCCGACTTGGGATTTCAGGCTTGCAGCAGGGATGCCCTGGAGGGAGGAGAAGAAGTGGTTGTTCAGCAGTACCTGCGCTCCTTGCGTTGCATGCCCAGTCCAGGACGATCCCACGGCTAAAAAGTATTTACATTTCAGACTGGTCTGAGGACACAAAAGCAGCCCCAGGCAAGGGGTGTAGAATGAATTGTGCAACGTTGGATCTGCACCTACTTCTGCCAACATGGGCGCAAATCTAGCATTGAGCCACACACACAGTGCCAGTTTATGCCAATGTGTCAGGAAATCTTGGTGCACGAAATAAGATTGGGCTAAGGGGGTGCTGTGAGGCATTCAGAAAGCGCAAGCAGCTCATTTGTGCTGCAAGAAGGTCCAGCGTGTGAGGACAACTGTTTTTCCTCACACTCATACGCACTGAAACATTGTGTGGGAATCTGTGTACCCTCTTTCAGCTTTTGAGCTTGTCATTCAGATAGGATGCTGTCCAGGTGCTGGCAATAAGGCCCACGATCTCTGGATTGAATTGGTTGCCTGGAAAGATGCAGAGTGCACCACTAGCCTATAGTGCAGTGCTCCATTCAGGTGCAGTTCCAGCTTCAAGCATTCAAGCATATGCACATTGCTGCTTGCAGGGAAGTGGGGAATATGCGCTCCGGCACCTCTTGTCACCAGGTGCATGGGCTCACGAGCCTTTACAGAAGAGGCTCCGAGACTTAAAGGTAAGGTAGTGATTTTTAACTCATTGCATCCAAGATCTGCATGGGTGAAGAAATAAATAAATGGTTTATAATATCCTTGGCCTTCACCGCACTAACAGGTGATCATCCTGTACCCTTAAAAAATGTCGTCCCACTACCACAACCCTGCACCCCTTTTGACGATTGTTTATAAGGACCCCCGCATACTGCTGCTGGGGCAAATTGTCTTTCCTGCCCATATGTTGTCAAGATTTACAAACACATACATGCAAGTATGATTTGCAAGCCAAGGCTCTGGAAGCCATGCAAGGAAGGCCAAATTGCCCATGAGAGGTCTGATGTCCACGTCTTATTTGAAAGACATGATTGAGTTGTCCTGAAAATACATGCCGCCATTCAGAAGGGTTGCATTTCCTTTAGTGGCAGAAGAAAGGCCGGTGCACAGGTCCTAAGCAGTTTCTGCAGCTTCTTAAAAGGTGCCAAGTGTTTTACACTTCCATATAGCCGCGCAATCCGCTTGCTGCCTGCTTGCTACTGCCTGCTGCTGCTGCTGCTCTTCAGGAATTGTCCAATGAGCACTTTTGAACTGTGTAGACCCAGCTGTTGATGCTCTTCCAGGGCCTTGGGTCCTTTTTGCTCGCTTATGCCCAAATTTCCTGAAAGGATTCGATTTCCACCTTCTCATGCTATTCTTAATTCCCACTTGATTCCCCGGAAAAAAATGGTTTCGGGAGTGTAAGCAGTCATCCTGCACCATTCAAATACGTTTGTTTTTGTGGGAGTGAGTCACAAGTTGATACGGTTCATTGCCTTTTTGCTTTGACATGGCCTTGTGCATCCTGCTCATTCATCTTTGAACTGCTGATGAAGATGGACCTTTGAATTGCTGGCAGTGTGTGGTGCTGACATCCTTTCTACGCAAAATCATCAATGGCTGAATTATACAGCTCTCAAGCTGCGTTTTTGCGCTGCTTCTTCACTACCCTTCTTTTCCGCCATCATTTGCTGCACCATATAGCTTTCTGCTCCGCATCCTTACTGCTTGCAGGTGCCTGTGACCTTCATTTACGGAAAAAACGACTGGATGAGGCCGCAACATGCTGTGGAGCTGTGTGATGAACTCAAGAAGGAGAGGCAGCCCAGGGTCTCCAGCGACCTCCACGTCAGCATCATAGATGAAGCAGGTCACTTTGTTTTCATTGATCAGCCAGAGCTCTTCAACAAAGCCCTCATTGATGCATGCAGCATGCACATGGACAAGGGCACGGAGCAAAAGGCTTCGCAGGCGCATGGGCACGCCCATGCTACGGGCCACACAGCTACAAGCACCACCTTTGAGCACTGCAACGAACAGAGTTGAACAGCACGGGAGTCGTACAACCGATATGTCCCCCAACATTGGGTGCGTGCATAGAGATGCCTGAAACATGAGTGGGCGATCTCATTGTGCGGCCGCTCTGTATCATACTGTGGGTGGAAAAGGCAACTGTGAGGAAGGGAATGAGGAAAGCAGCGTCCAGAGCTAAAGATAGGTGGAGCTGCTGAGGAAGCCACTCAACTGAGGTTCCATTGAACAATGTATAGTACTTGTCCAAGTTCTGCTTTCCTTTTTGTGCTATTTAATGTCAGGATGGTGTAGACCATGCCGCTTCCGACAATAGTCATGCTTCTCGGTATCAAACAATAAGTTGAGGTGATCATGTCCTTTAGAGCTGGGGCCTCTCAGTGAAGCTATAGGACGAATTGGTTTCAATTATCATATTAATGAGAGAGAACAGAAGTGGAGAATAGGTTGCGATGATCTTAGAGTGACTTGTGTTTTTGAGGAGGGGTTGTGCGCCTTAACATGATTTTTGCCTGAGTTAGAATATGTTGTGTATCTATCTGACAAGACTGAGTCATCTTTGTGTTCATGGAGGTTTTAAACTGCCATCACTATGAAAGCTTCCTTTCCGGCAAGCACTGCTTTCCTTGCAAGATCCAAGTTTGTAGGCAGTCATCGCAAGACCTGAGAGAAGAAAAAGAAAGGATCGTGTGAACAGCCCACGCATTTAGGGAGGACTGAAACCTTTCATTCTCCATTGCCCAACATTCAAATTGTACATTCCTGCTGCTACGTTCCTGCTGCTGCACGACGCTGACTCCTCAACATCCTATGTTTTAAAAGCCTGTCGTAGAAAAGAAAACTGCTAGGCAGTGGAACAATCCTGAAACGCTTTAGCAAGAGGAGAATTAATAGCCTGGAGCGCTGTGGTAAGAGCCCCCTGCACCAGCAAGTTCTTGAGGACTGTTGTATACAGCTACGTAGGAGAGCTGGTGTGTGGCTAGCAACACCTGGCTCAATAATTTGGATGGAGAAAAAAGGGCAAAGAAGCCAAATAGGCCGCATGATTACCAATTTAGTCAAGGAAGGTTTTTCTAACTAGCAAGCAAAGCGAACTTCATCTAGACAAAGCTAGGCGAGGAAAAGCCAGAGAAAAGAGTAGTCAGCAGAATGATTGAAAGTGGTTAGCGAAGGCTCTTATGGGTCAAAGCTCATACATATGGATGTAGGCAGCGCAGACTGTCTTCAAGCAAGTTGCTCAGCACATCAGCACATGAGCAATAATCTAACCGTGTTATACCTCTCTACCTCTTTGGCCCTAGCATTCCTGATCAAGCTAGATGCACCTCCAGCCGTCCCGATGCTATCTTGGTCACTGCTTGCCCTGCTAACCCAGATAGACCACCTACCCCCCCCTCACATCGAGTACTCCGCAGTATGAGATGCAATGAAAAAGTAAGAAGCATCACAACTCCAGCCAGGCAACTTCGTGAATTGAACATCCAAAACCGCCATATCCACTTAGTGGAGGGGATTCAAGGCTCTTCTGATCCAATGTGTTCCTTTTTACTTAATTGATGTAGGGAGAGTTTCCTCTGCCTACATAGCTACTCTAAACACTTAATTGAAATCAACTGCTGCTAAGATATGCGGTCTGGTGCCCACTGGCAGTGAGCTGTGCAAATAACTTCAAGGTGCAGGGATCACTCTCCACGCAATCCTCCTGGGTGTGGGTGGGACTATCTATACTGCACATACCCTGGATAAATTAAAACAACTAGGGATTGACCCGCAAAGGTCTACCAAGCTTGCACACAAATGCGCATATGCTCCGTGCCCACTCTGTGCAATATGCGGACAAACTTACCTTAAATAGACATACCATTGAAATCAAGGGCTCCAAAAAGGGCAAACTGACATTGCCTCTGATAGTGCATCCTGCCTTTCCCAGATTTTTAAACAAATTCTTAATCCAATGTGCATGAGGTATCACCTACATGCAGAGCTCATTCGTCCTATATCAACCATATTAGAGCACTCCCCTCATCCTATTCATTTTTACAAAGTCAAAGCCCACTCTGGCATCATTGGCAATGAGGGAGCTGACGCCTGCGCACGGTCTGCAGCTCTCACGGCCACCGCAGACATTGAACTCCCACATGCCTGGGACCCATTCCACAATTTTTACTGGCTCTCATTGAAGACCTCACACGGACGAAATGATAGCCTGCACCGCTCCCACGCTTTCCCAACCCACTACCTCAACAACCTGACCGACAAACTTAAATCACACATGCATACAAAGCACAAGCTAGGCTCTGCTGATATCTCTGGCTACCATTACAATAGCTGGCAGAGGCTCAACCATGCCATACAACCCACTTCCCCAATCACCACTGCCAATATAGAAGCTCACAACCCAACCTGTCAACTTGCTAACAAGGAAATCAGCAACTCCTTTTGGTCTACTCCTAAGATTACTCTTAAACAACTGATAAATGTAATCAAATACCGCACAGGGACAGTCTACACACAGAAGCATGCCATCAGATTCAATAGGTCTTCCACCGATGGAAGATGCCCGCTGTGTGATGATATGGACAGCATTTGTTGATATGGAAATGCATTTGTTGATATGGACAGCATTAATCATGTTGTCCTCAAATGTCCAAATCCAACTATGAGTGGTATGCACACCAACAGACACCATGTTGGCCTTAGCTTCTGTGTTAAAGCCCTTAGCAAAGGCAGGTTTGGCTCATCCCTTATTGGTATGGATGCCTGCCATAATGAGAGACTCTTGGATCAGGGGATACAAGTCCCAGAAAACATCTCACGAGCCATTCCAGACTGGGTTTTTCCTAATGGTACTGGCTCCTCTGCCCGGCACCAGAGCCGCCCTGATGTTATCTTTGTGAGATCTATCCCAGGCAGACAAGCTAACCTTGATCCTACTAAGATCCCTCCTCAAGACAGAGACATTCACCTTGTTGAACTGAAATTCTGCCCTGACACCAACCCCTCCGTTGCTCTGGAAACTGCAGCAACTCAACATGCTCACACTATAACCAGACTTAAAACCCGCAGCTCAAGGAATCCAAACAGGAACAACAAAGTGACTCTACACATCATCCTGATTGGTGTGGCTGGCACCATTTACAATGATTACACAATCAAACCTCTTGTCAATTTGGGCCTATCCAAACACAAAGCAAAATCCCTAGCTTCCAAGCTGAGCTGTCATGCCATACAGAAACTAACCACTATCATTAACACCAGACATGCTCTTTGCTTACTGGGAGCTTCGGGGGGGGGGGGGGGTCGCTGGGCCCTCGGAGGTGGATACAAGGAGAAGGAGAGTCCGGGCGTCTCAGGGCATGGCCGACAACCCGTCCGATCCTCATTAGTTCAGTCTCTTTCCCTCTCCTAGGCTAGCTGTAGCTAGTGTAGTTTTGAGGGACCTCTGGTGGGGCCCTTGCTAGCTTGCTAGTTAAGGGACCTTTCCTTAATGCACGCGGCCTGTGGCCTGCGTAGACTTTTCTTTTCTTTTTTCTTTTCTTTTCATCGAAATCAAAAACACTCAACATAACTCTGGTGCCCTAGGGCCGCATGCTTTCAGAAACCCACCTGACCCACACTAGCTTCCCTCTTATCCTCTGGTGAGGGAGACTCACGGTTCTTAGAGCAGATGTGTCTCCTTTTTCTTTGTAATTGTAGGGAGTGTTCTCACTGCCTACATAGTTTTTCTTTTTCTTTTCCACTTCCCTCTAGCATTGCGTACTCCGCCTCAGGTTAAGTCAACCTCCATACCATTTTGTTACGTGTGGGTAGGGTCATCTACAGCCCCCACACTTTTGAGCCGCGTAGTGGAACTTAAAGAGCTTGGTCTTGACTCTCAAAAGGCCACCAAACTTGCTCTGAAGCTTCATGCTCATTCTGCCCAGTATGCTTGCAAACTTACTAACACCAGACGAGCTCTCGAGAAGACTTCTTCTCACTCTCATCAGCAAGATCAGGCACGGGCCACTGCTAGTAACCCTCCTGATCCCCATTGACCTTTCTTGTTTTCCTTTGTGAGGGGGTTACACGGTGCCTCGGCCCTAGGTATCCCCTTTTCTTAAATTGATGTGGGAAGTGCCACTGAGAACAGTGATCTCAATGCCTGCATAGCTTTCTTTTCTTTTCTTTTCGAGTATTCTGCAGTATGAAACGGAGAGGTAAGGAGCGGCACAACTCCAGCCAGGCAGCTTCATGAATAGAACAACCAAAGTGGCCATATTCACTTGATACAAATAAAATTCTGTTGCAGAATTATTATTATCACGGTGATAATAAGCCTGGTTCCCAGCTAGAAGCCTCACATTAACAACACAGTGAAGTGTGCAAACAACTTCAAGGTGCCGAGATCACTCTCCACACAATCCTCCTGGGTGTGGGTGGGACTGAATATACTGCCCATACCTTGGATCAGTTAGTAAGAACAGGTATTGACCTGCAAAAGTCTACCAAGCTGGCGCGTAAGCTCCATGCCCACTCTGTACAGTATGCGCATAAACTTACCTCAACTAGAAGTGCCATTGAAATCAAAAGCACTCAACATAACCCTGGTATCTTGGGGTCGCATGCTGCCAGAAACCCACCTGACCCACATTAGCTTCCCTCTTATCCTCTGGTGAGGGAGACTAATGGCTCTTTGAGCCAATCTGTCTCCTTTTCCTTAATTGATGTAGGAAGTGTCCTCCCTGCCTACGTGGTTATTCTCATTCAAATATCTTGGTATGATGTTTTGCAGGACCTACAACATGGCTGAATTGGCAGGAAATGCATCATGCACTGTGCTTACATCTGCTTATAGGATTCCTAGAAAAGAAAAGAAAGACTACGCAGTCCAAGTCTGGCCGCGTGCATTAAGGAAAGGTCACCTGTCCTGAAAGGCAGGGCCCCACCACACGGACCAAGAGGAAGAGGTGGCACAGAAGTCTACACCAGCAAGTTGGCCTCCACCATGGGACCTACGACACGACTATCAGGCAGGCCCTGTCCAGCAAGCTCAAGACCCACCCCTAAGCCATAGAGCAAGCTTTCCAACATCTCAGCATGGGACCCCCTCTTGCACAGGGGCCAACCAGGGCGGTGGGAGGTGAGCACGCAGTTATGCAGACCCAAGCTGAGACACTCCACCTCTAGAGACCTTCTCCACCGCGCCGACCTCTGGGACCACTCCTGCGCCAATGTCCTCCACCTGGCACTCGCGCACGCGCCCTGCCTGCGCCGCGAGCCAGCTCCAGAGGCCGCAACATGGAACTGCTGTTACTCCGCTGCCAATGTGTGAGGTCTCAGCCGCTCCCGAGTATGTCCGGGCGTGTGCTTGCTCAGCTCCTACTTTTGTATGTGTGCACGCATTGGAAGGTACTCCGCATGTTTCCTTGTGGCTTGCAAAGACGTATGTTGTTCCAGCTGGTATGTACGTGAGTCAGGTGTGGGGCACAGGTTTCATGCAGGAAGGCAAAGACTTTTCTAGTGCTCTGCAAACTTTGTTCTTGAACGTTCTGAAAGGTTCCTTGGGTGAGAAGCAAATGACCACGAAATGGGCTGTTTTGAGAGAATGTGCCACATTCTCCCAGTGGGCACCAACCGCTGCAGTGTTATTGGAAAGCTGCAGTCAAGCTGTATAACCGCATGTTTGAAAATGCATTATTCAACGCCGTCTTGTGCAAGCCGGGTGGAAATTACAATCTAAGGATGACAGTGCTGGACAGCGCAGTTAATTCAAGCCTTCCAAGGTTTGCGGAGTTATGAAATTTGTGAGCAGGCTGTGAGGTCGGGAGGTGCTATTTCCATGAATGATGTTAGCGCTGACTCGGGATACAGATTGCAAGGTGTTTGGAGAAAAACTGAGTCAGTGGATCCCAGAGGCGACAATACTATTACCTAGTCTATGAATCTTGATTTGCTACTCCTTTGGCATGCAACACTCACCAACCTGTATACCCCTGCCTCGGTATCGTTTTCTGGATTTGCCTGAGCAAGTTGTGCGTAATGAGATCAAGTTAAAACTTCGTGATCATACTTAAAATTTGAATCAGCTGTTTGTGGGATGGAACCTCTAGAGATAGATCCAGGTGTGACAGGTGTTCTTGCAATCAAGCTCAAGATGAAGCACGTGTTATGTTAATTGTTCTGATGAACAAGTTTTTTTCTTTGCACCGCAAATATCACATACTTTTTGAATCTTGCTTCCAGGATTTCTCTGAGACACAACCTTTTTTGCTGCAACAACTTGTCACTTGAAGTGAGTTATTGAGTCGTTTCTCAGTTTCTTCTACATCATAACACAAAGCTTTTATTTTCTGTGACTAAGCTTATGGATTCATTACTGGCTGGCTGAGACCAGCCACAAGCCGATCAGCCAAGCAACCTGTCTGAAAGTCACCCCCCATTGTAACTTTTCCGTTTGGAACCTTGAAATGGAATTTGCTGATCGTGTTCATGAGGAGAAACATACTCAGCTGGCTGTAAACACCTGGGAAAACCCTAAGGCCGCCAAAAAGCCGTCCTGATGGCATTATAATACTACCCCTGTAAGGCAGAAAAGAAAAGAAAAGAAAAACTACGTAGGCAGTGGAACACAAAAATTATAGGAATCCTCCTAGACACAAGAAACCAAGAGACAGATATTCACCTCATCGAATTGAAATTCTGCTCAGACACTAGATCTGAACAGACTGTGTCAACTGCTCAAGACCAACACAAGCACACCACAGAGAGCCTCAGCACAAGAACTCTTAGACCTTGATCCTTCCAAGATCCCTCCTCAAGACAGGGACATCCACCTTGTTGAACTGAAATCCTGCCCTGACACGAATCCTTTCATCACCTTCGAACGTGCAGCAACTCAACATTGTCATACCATTACTAAAAACCCGCAGCTCAAGGATCTCAAACAGGAATGACAAAGTGACTCTGCACATCATCTAAATTGGGGTGGCTGGTACCATTTACAATGAGTAGACAATCAAACCTCTTGTCAATTTGGGCCTTACCAAACAAAAAGCTAAATCACTAGCATCCAAGCTTAGGGACCATGTCATTCAAAGATTAACCACTATCATTAACACTAGACACGCTCTTTGTTTCCAGGGGGTTTCTGGGTTGGGGGGGTTGCTGGGCGCGTGGCGGCGGAAGACAGGAGAAGGAGAGTCCGGGTGTCCAGGAGCATGGCGAGCAACCCTCCAGATCCCCATTAGATCTTTTTCTGGCTCTCTCCTAGGCTAGCTGTGTCTAGTGCAGGTTTGGAGGGCCTTCTGGTGAGGCCTTTAGCTTCCCAGTTCGGGGACCTTCCCTTAATGCACGCGGCCTTTGGCCTGCGTAGACTGCTCTTTTTTTCATTTTAGGGGCACACCGCAATAACAGTCACACTCCTACTGTAGCACATACTATCCTGATAGGGGTTGCTGGCACTATCTACAACCAATTCATAATTACACCCCTCTGTGAACTTGGACTTCCTAAAGAAAAGCTCTCAAAATTGCAACTACACTCCACTACCATGCTGTAAAGACCTTGATCGAAATTACTAAAGATTTTGAGGAGGAATCGTGTAAGCAGTCAGAAGAACCTGAAACTCGACTCGTGAGCTCCTTAAGTAGCTAGGTTGCACCGAGTGCTTGCACGACTGTTACATCATGGGGACTAGTGAAAGCTGTATGTTGTGTTGCAACTTGCTACCTTGAAGGTCTACCAAGCTTGCACCAAAGCTTCAGCCCACTCTGTGCAATGTGTGCACAAACTTTCCTTAACTAGACATGCCATTGAAATCATAAACTCTCAACATAACTCTGGTGCCCTGGGGCCGCATGCTTCCAGAAACCCACCGGACCCACGCTAGCTTCCCTCTTATCCTCCGGTGAGAGAGACTCACGGATCTTTGAGCCAATGTATCTCCTTTTTCTTTAATTGATGTAGGGAGTGTTCTCACTGCCTATGTGGTTTTTCTTTTCTCTGTGTTGCTGAGAGTGCCGTGGTGCTAGATGTGGGTTGCTGGGTGGGCTGTAGGTGCGCCTTGGAGCTGCACAGGGGACCAAACTGTGGACACATCTTCCTGATGTTTTGTTGAGCGTGCTGTGTTGCTGGCCTCTCATGAGGTCCCTGGAGTTCTTTGGTGTGTCCTTGGCCTGTTCTAGTGAAAAACACAAAGCTTGACATGCTGCTCTCTCTGGTGGTGCTTTCAGTGCTTGCTATTTGAACACGGTGCTGAACATGTTGCTTTCTTGGACGCTTTCAGAGCTGACCTGCTGTTCATACATGGTGCATCCATATTTCTGGGTCGTTGAACTTTCCTTTCCACAGACATAGGCATGCCAAACACCTTCAATTTGCTGCTTTAATTGGAACAGTCTAAGTCCAGTCTGAGTTACGTCTGTTAGCCATGTGTACTCTTCTGTTTATACCTGCACAGGTGAGGCATCTCTTTTTCCTGCTCGGTAAAGGAAAGTAAAGTCTACGCTAGCCAGAAGGCCGCGTGCATTAAGGAAAGGTTCCTTAACTAGCGAGCTAGCACGGGTCTCACCAAAGGGCCCTCAAAATCTGAACTAGACACAGCTAGTCTAGGAGAAAGCCAGAAACAGAGCTAATGGGGATCTGGAGGGTTGACCGCCATGCTCCTGGATGCCCGGACTCTCCTTCTCCTGCTCTCAACTGCCACGCGCCCTGCAAACTCCCCCTCAGAAGCCCCTTGAAAATGAAGTGCAGGCCTTGCGTTCATGATAGTTGTCAATCTCTGGATAGCATGGTAACTTAAGTTGGATGCTAATGATTTAGCCTTTTGCATGGTTAAGCCCAAGTTGACAAGAGGTTTGATGGTGTAGTCATTATAAATACTGCCTGCAACACCAAACTCTTGACCAAAATGATGAACACTAAAGATGCCATCCAATTGAGCAATCTAGACAAAGGGGGATTGGGGTGGGGGTCATCAGCACGGGCTGCTTACAGGATGGTGAGGCATATGCCTGGACGGAAGGCTGACAACCCACAACAGTTTACTTGTTCCTAGCCTCTAGACCTCACACTGGTGGGGCTCGCTGGTCAGTGCTCAGCGTAGACTTTTACTTTTTAAGCTCTGGTTAGTATGAGATTTCAAGCGGTCTTGAAAGGAAAGGAAAAGGAAAGGAAAGGAAAGGAAAGGAAAGGAAAGAAAGCAAGAAGGAATAAACTCAAACTTTCTTTTCTTTCTTTTCTTTTTTTTTTCTTTTCTTTTCCAGCAGCCAGTTATAACTATCCCTATTTCAGGTGAGGATAAGAACAGCTTAATATCCTAGTGAACATGGAGCTTTGCATGGGGATATTTGAAGTGGACACTTTTGAAACAGAAAAAAATTGTACATTGTTCATCCCATGTTCTAAGCAGCCACCTGTTCCAACACCTTTAGGCGGATATAGCGACGCAACCTTAGTTAAAGAGGAAAGAAAAAGGAAAGATCTACGCTTGCCGTTTGGCCGCGTGCATTAAGGAAAGAGCCTCCCACTGGCTCCCACCGATAGAGGGCACCTTTATCTCCACCCCGGCCACATGGACCTTAGTTAATATCCGTGTCAGGTAAGGATAAAGACAAGCTTGACCTACAGAATTGCTTTTCCTTTCAGCGGCACGTCTTGAGTAATGTATGTTTGTGTGCATGCTGACAGAGGAGAGAGCAGGCATCAAGCTTGCTGCTTGGGTTGCCTTTGGTGGGCCACATTTTGACTGATCTTGAGGTCGATGCTTTTCTAAATCAAGACTCGTGCAGATTTTCAAAATTGTTGTCAGATTGGTTTCAATGTTTTATGCTGGATGAGCATGTTTCGCCAGCAGCCGATCAGTCAGATTCTCGGGCTGTGGGTTAGCCGTTTCAGACTTAGGGCACACACACTGTAAGTGGAGACAGCGGCTTGGGATACTCAGAACTTCTGAACGCTCTTTTGTGTGATCGCTGCTCTTGTAATGAGATTCAAGATGAAGCTCATGCCCTTTTTGGTGTGCAGAGACGCAAACGTTTGTGCTCTAAGGAGAAAATATGCTTACCTGTTCAACTGTTTCTCTAGAGCTAGACCAGATCTGGTGATTTTCCAAAGGAGCGACCTTTTTTACAACAAGCCAGTGTCCAGGATGTTTCTGATTTCCTCTTACAACACAACAACAAGCTTTTTTCGTTTGTTTCTGAGCTTATGGACATCATGTTGACCGGCGAGGACCAGTCACAGGCCGATCAGCCAAACAGTCTGGCTGAAGGTCCCCACATGTAAATCTGTAAATCAGGCTGCAGGTCAACCCCCCTTGTAACCCTTGTAACCCTTAGGTGGGTCAACTTCGAGGAGTTGCACACACATTGCAAATTCACCAAGATTCCTGACGCGCATTCCTTGCTGCATGGACAACCTCGTTTGTGGGCGTTGCATGCAGGGTGGTGCGGTGGCTTATCCTGCACTTCAGCAGCATACAGAAGCAAATGTGCTTGGAGAAGCGACAGCTCATCCAGGCAAGCCTCAGCTGACAGAATTCACTAAAGCAGCACGTCATGCTTGAATGACATATAGCTTGGCTCACCCAATCCAGAATAGTGGGAGAGGGGTGAATGCTTTCATTGGTAAGTAAGTGTTGTTACACAATCACAGAGGGGGGAACATATTTGTCGGTAAATAAGTGTTAGTTGATTACACAGTTGCAATAAAAGTAACAATCAATTTTTCTTGATAAAATGCCAGCGGGTGCGGAAGCATGTTCCTTCAGGCTGGCGATCAGGCAATTGAAACAAGACTTGAGGACACACTTGCCTCCAATCAGCTCAAACTTCCACTAGGGGAAAGAGTGTTTGCTCCTAACCCGAGAAGTTAAATATAAAGTCACTGAAAGTTGCCTAGGGTGACACAGGGTTTTGTTCGTGCCCTACATGCAGTCAAGCACCATCCACAGGCATTCATACAACCCGATCAATCAAGATCACCTGTCTGAAGGTCCACGCCCATGACAATATTTGACCTGATAATCTGCAAGGATATGTCCCTGCATCGTCACCCTTCATGGGGTTGAAAGGCTGCAGAGAGAAAATTGCAATGCAGCTGCACAATGGGAATACTACAAGCCGATTGGAATGCCCCTTTCCTGACCTGGTTATATCTAGAGCGATCTGACTCATATATCATTTGACCAATCACTGGGCCACGCTTCATTAAGTAGCCATGTTTTTATCTTTGCTAAGCGGCCAAATCATTTCAAGAAACCTAGAGTAATGACTTTCCGGCTGCGCTGACGGTCATCGATAAGAATAGTGAAACATACCGTCTGCAAACGAAGTATTATGCCATCATTAAGATGGTTTGGATGGCCAATTAGGCCACGCACACTGTGTATTTCAGCTACTTAGCAGGGAGATGCAATATGGTGCACATATATGAAATGGGCCAACCCTAATGAGCTCCACGCAGCAAAACAGTCACTTGTACATGGAGAAGGTCAGAACAACAGATAGTCGATCTCGACAAAGGCAGAAACCGGTAGCACGCTAGTCATTCCAAACCAACATCAACAAAGAAAAAGAGTGCGCATTTGTTTTTAAGGGAGCCTCCGTTTGTAAGCTAGAGGACAAGCAACACAAAACGGCACACAACCCTTCTGAAGGGTTATCATTGAAGCAATGATAAGCGCAGGACAGGCGGATGCGCTCTCCAGCTTCCGTATTCAGTTGCAATGAACTTTGCAAAAAAAATTGCGAAGGTATATAAGTTGTGCATCAACCGAGTGCTTCTGATATGGCATACATAGCAGGACCAAAACTTGCCAAGATTTCCAGTAAGAGGGAGAGCCAGTCAGAGTGATGCACCACTGTGCGCACCTTCACAGTACATCCCCTCTTTTCCTCTCTTTATCTTTCTGAGCTTCCGCTGCCCTCTGCATTTTTGCCTCCTCTCGTAGACACCGCTTGAGGCGCGTGTTCTGGTAGCTGATGACTTCGCCATCTTCTATTGGCTCAGGGAACAGCTCATTGTAGCATTTCTGAGAGACACACCTGCAGCAGTGAGACAGAGAGACATCTTATTGCCATCATGACACAATGAATGTGCCACCTACATCCACAAAATCACAGGTGGTACCCTACTGCACATTTTGAATCCGCATCCGTTTGCATGTTGCCCTTAAAATCTGTATCTGCATTTGTATCTGCATTCTGCGTTTACATCTGCGCTCACTCTTTGCATCTGTATTTGCAGCTGTACCTGCTTTGTTTGTATATGCATCTGTATTTGCAGGGAAAACCATGCAAGCCAGCATCGACTCGGGCGCACCTGAGCTTTGCTTTGCATTGCAAACATTTCCCTGGCACTCTTACTTGATGATGCAGTTCTCCTCATCTACATCCTCCTGGATGCAGGGCTCCATGATGCTGTGGTTAGAAGCGCACTCATTGCGCCTGCGCTGCACGTCCTTGTCAAAGCTGGAACCGCTCTTGGTGGGCTTGGAGCGTGAAGCAGGTGAAGAACCTGCATCAGAAACCCAAGTACCTAAGGTGCACAGGAGGAGCAGGAGGAGAAGGCCGGAGTGCTTCAGCATCAGGCCATTCAGGATTTTACTTCAGCGATCTGGCATTTCTCAACTTGTGTGTTTAAAGTATATTAAAATAACGTATTTTGTGAAAATGAGCTAGCAACGTTGCCTCTATCATTCGCAGCTGTCAAATTTGACTGAGGCTTCAACACCAAGGGCACAATGGAGACTCTTGTACCAAAAAAGTTACAGGGCGGAAGGGCATTATAGAGGGCTTGCTGAGGGGTTCAGGAACCAATATTGCGCTATCAACATTTGGTGTAGTTTTTTTGTCAGTTTGCATTAACACATTACTTGATGAAAGCCAGCTGCCTGCTGTTGCTGCCAGCCATTCTGGGGGTCATTGTGGGACTCTGCAAAGCGCACGACTACAACAGCTGCAGGGACAACCTGCTGAACATCCTCAATAAGTCAGATGCCTTCATTCTTGATCGGGCAGCGCATTTTGGTCAGGTATGCTGGACTTTGTGCACGCATGTGTGCATGCATGTGTGTGTGTGTGTGTGTGTGTGTGTGTGTGTGCGCGCGCTCGTATGCGTTATTTCACACATATCGCTATGCATGCATTCCTGCACGGCCACCTTCTTGGAGAAATTTGAGTTCATTCGTTCATTCATTCATCCAAAAGTGCGCACGGGCCTTTTTGTTTGAGCGCGCAACCCTTTCTTTACACAGCAATCGCTGATTGTGCTGCATCCAACCTTCACAACTCAAACATGTTCGTATAAATGTAAGCTCCTGCACCCGCTGAACCTGCTATTGAACCAGGGAGCTTTACAAACTGAGCTGAATACATTCCTGGAAACAGTTACAGAGGGGGTTGGCGAGGGACACACAGGGCAGCAAGCCGTTCAGCAGGTGAGAAAGAGAAAGACTCAGAGGAAGGACGGCCCTAGTGATCCTCCAGTTGCTCTAGGGAATAAGTGTTGTGCAACGTGACAGCGTCTCCCCAACATGCCTATGGGAAAAGCCTTACGAGCAGAAGACGCTTTGCTAGCAAGCAAGCAGTGAAATGCATTGCTGTTTGAAGCACGTTCACACAATTGCGAGGCTGCTGCGCCTTTTAATTTTGACAAAGGGATTGCTGACTTGGAACAACCCCTTCCTTTGTGCAGGCTTGGTACCTGGCCGTAGGTGAGGCTTGGTGTTATGCTGAGGCTAAGGCTGCTTAGTGAGAGCCAGACAGCTTGCGATTAATTTACTTCCGGGAAAAAAAAGTCAGCCTTGAACTGGTGGAGACCGTGCTCAAGACTTAATAGTTGTTTTTAATGAAAACTTTTCATTTACTTGCAGCGAGCCTGCCATGTGTCAGGAACGTGTGTGAAATTGGCTTCAATGCAGGCCACAGCAGCACGGTGAGTGCCAATGTCATTGAGCAGTTTTCCCCGCGGCATTGAAACACTTCCTGTTGCTTTATGTGTTAAAGGTGCTGCTGCTTGTTTTGTACCATGCCTGGACCAGGTGCACAGAATCTCCAAATGGAGTTGTGTGTTTCGTTGCCCAAGCTTGCAGTCTCGATCCCTTGGCTCTGAGACCTGAACCAAAGAAAAATGCACAGAGCAAATCATGCAAAGCTGCAAGTGTGTAGCGCATTGCTGTCTCAAACCTGAGAAAACAAAGGTGCATTGCAATGTGCCAGTTTACAATGGCCTTGGGTGATTGCAGTGCCAGTGCTCATGCGTGCTGGATTGTGCATACCCCCATTAATGGCTGGTGCCTTCAGGTATGGATGACTGCGCGTCCTGATATCCATTTGCACAGCTTTGACATGGGTGCAAAAGACTACAGCTTCCCTGTGGCCAAGTTCATGTGAGTGCTACTTTAAAGCTGATGTAAGTGCTACTGCCAAGATCCGAGATCTTGTGTGTGAGTACTGGCAGGGCTGCCAAGGCTGCAGGTTCTCTGTGGCCAAGTTCTTGTGAGTGCTGCTGCCGAGTGCCAAGGCCTGAGGTAGCAGGCCTATTCGATTCGAAAAGGAAAGTAACATTTTCTTAGCAAATTTCTTAGGCTGTAAGCAGCTCCAGCACTTGCTTCAGAGATGCTTGCTGCTGCTGTACATGTTGGAAAAGTTTCGCTTGGACATGGTATTGCAGCAAGAATGCAGGTCATCAACTTGTATTTCACTGCGAGATGACAGGGTGCGCAGAGTACAATTGCCGAGCAAGGAAGCGAAACTGGTCGCCATTTCATGAGATCCTCGAAGGCAATCATTCTGCTTAAAACATCCTTGAGGGAGACACTGGGCCGAAGGACTGTGAGAATAGCCTCATGCGCCAAGGAAGGAAGCTATTGGTTAGGCCCTGAAAGGGGGAATGCCTACTGCTTTTTGATTAACAGCAGTGTGAGTTTAAGTTGAGGTTCAAGCAGAGGAGAGACTGGTAAATAAGGTACCTCTAAAGGATTTCTCGTTTTTCCGTCCAAGAGAGGCATATGTATGGGTTGACGGATTTCTCTCACGCCCTCACCAGGAAGTCATGTCTCTTATTAAATGCAAATGCCCTGAACACATTTTTCTGCGCGATTGCACATATTCACAGGTCTGACAAGTTCCCGGGCCGCATTACCTTCACATGGGGCAACAGTCTTGAGACGGTACGGGAACAAGTCACCTCATGGTCAACCAATGATCTCAATTGCAATTTTCTGCTTTTACTCTGCCTTATGATGACCTCATCAGGGCTCTGAGGTCAAGTGCACTTCCTCGCACAAGCCATTCATTGCAACAGCACAGGGGTTTACAGTTTGTTTCAGTCACTTTTGCCTTGCCTTTTTGGTATTGCAAGGGGTTGTACTCTTTTTGCTAACATACCGCTGAATGCCGCCAAAGCCAAGTCCAGTGGATCGTACACATCTGTTGCTTTCCTTTGGGACATAATGTCAGTTAGTAAGACGCAACAGAGTATGTGTATTGCATCAACACCTGCCAGTGTTTAGCGGTCGATGCATTGGGCTTCCGGATGGGTTGGTGGAGATATGGGTGGGATTGGATTGTTGACTCCTGGAGATGCATTGCATACAAAACAAACATCGAGCAGAGGAGCATGTGCGCCTGGTCATCCTTGCATCTCCTTGCCTCCACAGTGATTCTATTTCCATTCTTCTTCAAGGATTATTCTTTGATTCTTCAAATACCCGCCACGTCCGCCATCCAAAAACCTCTTTGGCATTTCATTTTACTGGAAACAATGAACTACAGAATAAAGGATCCCGCAAGGAGCTCCTGCAATTGTCTCCCAACCGTGCATGCAACATCTCAGGTGCCTTTCACCTTGACACACCTTCAGACACGCACACCTTCAGACACCTGTGCATGCAACCTCTCAGGTGCCTTACATCTTGACACACCTTCAGACACACATACCTTCAGATACGCACACCTTCAGACACCTGTGCATGCAACCTCTCAGGTGCCTTACATCTTGACACACCTTCAGACACACATACCTTCAGACACGCACACCTTCAGACACCTGTGCATGCAACCTCTCAAGTGCCTTACATCTTGACACACCTTCAGACACACATACCTTCAGACACGCACACCTTCAGACACCTGTGCATGCAACCTCTCAGGTGCCTTATATCTTGACACACCTTCAGACACACATACCTTCAGACACGCACACCTTCAGACACCTGTGCATGCAACCTCTCAGGTGCCCTCACGGATCCCTGAGCTGCGTGACAAGTGCGACATCGTGGTTGTGGATGGCGGGCATGACGCCGCCACTGCTTGGCAAGACACTGTAAACATGCGGGTAAGAATGCTTAAATTCAGCTCAGCATCCTCTGATGACATGCGTGCACATACATGTCAAGAGCTTCTCCTGGGGGAACAAAAGCAGGCGCACATGCAAATGCACTTTGCAAATGCACACCACAATACACACACATGCACACACACATTCTCCCCCTGGACAGGAGCTGGCAAACCCTGAGTTTGCGATATTCGTCATAGATGATGTCAACTGCATTGCGGACTACTGCAGAGGGCCAGAAGAGGCTGTAGCGCGTGCAGTTAAGCAGGGCATGCTTGAGGTGGGTATGAGTAGATGCGTGTGGCTTCCAATTGTATGGCTTCACTTCACCCTCTTGGGGTTGCCATGCCAATCCTTTCAATCAGGCTTTCTTTTAAGTATGGGCACAGTCTGGTAATTTGTGTTCATGTTTCCTGTCATTCATGCTCACGTTTCCCGTCCCCTGAGCAGCGCAAGCGTTGTTGGCCTTGCATCCCCCCGACTCCCTGCTTGTTCTGCTTCATGCCAAAACTGGACTTGTGGTGCTCAAGAAGGCATGCGCGTGCCCAAAGAACATGAGCCACACTTTTCTCCTTCTTCACACACACAAACACACACACAGACACAAACACACAGACACAAACACACACCATGCGCAGATGCTGCTGAAGCGTGCCGCCATGTGGGATGGCATGGTGGTGGGCGAGGAGAGTATGGGTGTGGCGATGCGGGGCTTCTCCCTAGGCAGCTACATCGACAAGCGCTCCGGGGGCGCCCGCGCTCAGATGCAGGCTAGCTCTGATGCCGGCAGCCCTAAGGGAGGAATGACAAAACGGGTGGAGGAAACAGGAGGGAAATCTGGGGTCACAAGTAAGGGGGTGGAGCAAAGTGGTCAAGGGGTAGAGGGGGCTGCTGGAGAGAACCTTCAGATAAAGCAGGGGGGGCTACTGCAGCAGCAGCAGCAGCAGCAGCAGGAGCAGCAGCAGGAACAGCTGCAGCACAAGCAGGAGCAACAACAGGAACAGCAGCAACAGGGGCAAGAGCTGAAACAGGGCACCGATGCAGGGGAAGGGCAGGGAGAGGCACTGCCTTCAGGAGATCAAAGGTGTGCACTATGGAAACAATGCCTTGTGCTTTTTTCCTTGTGCGACTGGGACTGGAAGGCGCGCATCAGTGATCTGATTAGAATGTCCGACTTAAAAGACTTAAAAGAGGTACAGGAATCAAATTATTGGGCAGCGGCTCTTACAAATCCTCTTGTCCGTCGTGATCGAGCTCGGTTGTCTCCATTTGTTTTTTTTACACACAGATGTCCTTGTGGCACACTCGGCATCTTGTTTGTAGGCAACTCAGATAGTGCATGGGCAAGGCTAGTCCTGAGGCAGCCTCTCATGCTTATATGCAGGCAGGTAAAGCATTGGGATGCGATGACAGCATCCAGCGCCCGAGGCTTCGGTCCCGAGCACACAAATGGTCCCCCCCGCACCCGACACATGTATGGTTTTTTTGTCACACTCAAGAAAAGCTTCCTTCCGTTGCCTTCTCGCGCATTCGCGTAGAGTACCCTGGATGGTCCCCAAGAGCGCTAGCATTGCCACTGCCGCCGAGGCAGGGGCTGCTGCCGCGGCGGCGGCTGGCTCCATGGACTCCGGCGGCTGGTGGGTGGCAGCTGCGCTCAGCCTGATGGCATTGGCGGCCTACGTGTACTGGCCCCGCGCATCCCAGCAGCTCATGCCTCCTCGGCCCCCTGTGCTGCCCACACACAGCCACATCCATGACTGAGGACTGTGCGTCCCAGCAGCTTGTCCCCCCACACAGCCACGTCCATGACTGAGGACAGCACATCCCACCAGCTCATGCCCCCTGCACTGCCCACAATCAGCCACATCCATGACTGAGGTCTGCGCACTGCCACAGTTACGTCCGTGACTGAGGGCTGCGCACTAGTATGATGCCATCCACAGAACTGAAGACTTCCACCCATAACACAGCCACATCCATGACTGAGGGCTGCACACTGCTGCATTGCAGACTTGCCTTGAGTTTATGCACTCATGCTTGGACCAAACCTGCCTGCATCGCCTTTTCTCTCTTTGCCTTGATTAATGAAGAGAGTGGTCCAGATGCCTTGGTAGCCTCCTTTCCTGTGTCACCTACTTCATGTTTGTACATCGGAACTGCATTACTCTCTTTTTGGCTTTCTCCCTTCAACTCCATAAGGGGCAACGGAAAAGCACTTACTTGGACCCCATTAACCTTCTTTTGTCCCTCTGCTACAGGGAATTCAGATGTATTATGTGGGTTGTGGGTCCATCGTACCATGAAATCCTTGTCCATCACACACACACACACACGCACCAAAAGTCTGAGCCTTTTTTTGCTTTTCTTTCTAGGGCTATCTGAGCAAACCTTCCTAATCATTTCATTTGATGTCATACAATAATCATGTTATTCCTTGTGGTTAGACATTGCGTTTCTTTTCCTAAGATTTTTGATGAAAGGACGTCACTGTAGGCTCGTCAAATCTCACCCAATTTGGTGTACTGCGCAGAATAATGGCAATAGTTTTCCGGAAAGGCTATTTTATGAAGAAAAGTAGGGTTTGTGCCATTGCTGAATAAGCACGTTTCCTGCGATGAGTAGTTTTTGTTATGCTACCTGCAACTGGATGACCAGTTTTTGAGACTCCCCTCGACGCTGGGAACATTTGGGCATCATCAGATAAAGATTTAAAGAGGGACCGGCAGCCACACTGTTGGGCTGATAGGCCTGGTGCTGGTACTTTCCAGCACATTTAAAACGGACTGTAAACGAAAAAACAAAGACAGCGGGTAGGTCCACAGGATGCAAAACATATGTTTAACCAAAGGAGGGACCTGAGGTGCAAAGGAACCAATGCTCAAAAGCAACATGGAAAGTCTCTGGCTTCAAGCCAGTGTAATGTACACTCTGAAGAGACTGAGTACCACCATCTACAGGCTGTCACACCAGATGAGTTAGACCATAGGCCAGTGTCCAGAAGTTCGTCCAATGTGTCTCCTTCAGAAGTTGACAAGGTTTTTACTCACTAATTAGGAAACCTTTTCTTGATATGCGCAGCCTCTTGGCTGGCGTCGACTTCTCTTCTCTTTCCTGACTGCTGGGACTAAGAGTCTGGAGTCTACCCCCCAATTTGATTACAGTATTGGACTCCTACGGTAGATTCAAGGACACCTTCAGTCAGACTGCTCAGCTCATTAGATTAGATTCGATTACAAAGGGAGGCCTCCAGCCAAACTGTTCGGCATCGATCAGCCTGTGGCTGGTCCATGCCAGCCAACAGCAAATACAGAAGCTCGGACATAAAAAAGAAAAGCTTGTTGTTGTGTTGCATGAAGAATCAGATGCAGCTTAAATGCTTTGTTCAACTCAAGTTGTTGGCGCAAGAAAGGTTGTGCAAGAGAATAATCACCAGGCAAAGTCTGAAAAAAAATTCTCTCAAAGCACATATCCCCTCAAACCTCAGGTAGGCTGCATACGATAAAGACATTGACCTCATCTTGACTTTGCCCACATGAGCACCGAGTGCACGGAGGAGAAAGCCCATTCTCCCAAGGCGCAGTTTCCACATTCAAAGTATGAGGTCACAACCAAACTTGGCTGACATTTTGCATGACATGTTGAGACAAATCCAGGTGCAAGTGCCACGGCAGCTGAATTGGCCTGCGCAGTGTGTTTAAAAGGTGTAGCAAAGAGTGCCTTGCTATGTTGCCAATTTCTTCTTTGTTTCTCACGGGTCAACTCCCTCCAAACCTCTACACACACTGTGCAATCTGTGCCTCAAACCATCAGTGAAATCCTGCATGGAAATAGGTGTACCCTGCTTCATCCCCGTATCTAAAAATCCACAGCGCCGCAACACTTAAAAACCGTCCAGGATCTGAGCAGTTTCAGCACAAAGGCGCCTGTGAGTGCAAGTGCAAGTCAGCCTCCAAAACATTTCTCAGTGTCTAAAGAAAAAGAAAAAAAAAGAAAAAACTACGTAGGCAGAGAAAACTCTCCCTACATTAATTAAGGAAAGAAACTGTCTAACTATTAGAGTTGAGCAAGCCATTGTACATTTTGACAGCTGACTTAAAACAGTAAACATGTAATGGCACATGCCCATACACACTTAGTACAGCCCAGTTTGTGATGGCACGCTCACACCTAATGTGCCCCTTCAGAAGCTCATGTGGCGCACATGCAAAGCACTTTAATTCTCCTTGCTTTCCTAAACATACTCTGTGTCCCACACCTGGCTTGCATACATGCCACCTGGGACCAACTATATCTCTCCCAACCAGAGCGGTAAATGCGGTCTGTCCCTTAGTGCATGCTCGCGCACAAACTGCTGAATCCGGGAGGCAGAACTTCTGCTTGGCTTGAAGCCATGAAAGAGCTAGTAACATGCTCGGAATAATAAGCTCCGAAGCTAAAGCCATGCTTATCTGCTTGTGGAACCACATGCCTAGGTATTTGAAGGAATCCTTATGGGCCAATGGCGCTCCACCGACGGAAAACACAGGCAAATTGGATCATGATGATTTGAAATAAACCACTCCTGACTTAGCTGTGCTGATGACTAGGTGCTTCCTTCGTGCATAAAAAACTCAAGCAACTTAGCATAGTTTGCAGCACGTTTGGGTCATTTGCAGTCGGTGTGAAGTCATCAGCGTAAAATATGTGTCACATGTATGCCACCTGTCCCTGTGATAAGACCTTGCACCCCTTCTACAAGATCATCTATGTCATTCACATATAAAAAAGAGCAGAGGTGACAAAAGGCAGCCCTGCTTCACACCAGTGTTTGGATGCACATGGGCAGTCTTACCTCCATCTTTTAGAACATATCCATCAGAGTCGTACATGTTTTGAATGAGTGTCAAAAGGGGAGTAAGCATGCGGGTGCGCTGCAAGTAATGCCAGGGTGCTTGTCTCGAAATGGTGTCATAAGCTTGCTTAAAGTTGATGAATGCAGTATGCAACCATCTAAATTGCCCCGTTTTAGTGTGCGTGCTGCATGCTGCAAGTGCCGCAGAATGTGAATAGGCTGGAGTGCATTGCGACCAGGGTAGAAGCCAAATTGGTGTCTGGGATCTTTTTAGAGGCTATGCACCATTCAATAACAAGTGAGCGAACTACATTGGCATACATGCGGTACATTGCCTACTGAGTGCCACATACAGCCAGCATGCGATAGCTGTCAGGATTAAGGAGTGGCCCCTTCTTTTAAAGAGGGATAAGCTTTGCATACTTCCAACAACCAGGTACGCAGGCCTAATCATAGAGCAGCTTGAAGAGCCGGTCAATGAAGTGCTCCAAAACATTCACGCGTTCAGTGCCTCGACCGCTCATTCAGGGGTGGAGCACTGTAGCATACTTGATAATAGGAGCAGCGGCACAATCAAAACCTGGAGAAGCACACCCACTCATTTACCCAATCTGCTCAGCAACAAGCTTTTGCATGGCAATAAGTGTAGGAGAAACAACTTCATCTGGCACAGGCATACATAGTTACCATGGCACAGTGCCTCGGCCCTAGGTATCCTCTTTCTCTTCATTGAACAGGCCAGCATCTTGGCCAAAGGCCTTTTTTTGTCTTTTCTTGTTAACTTAACAGTGTTCCTTTTTCTTAATTGTTGTAAGGAGCATCCTCACTGCCTATGTGATTTTCCCTTTCCTGAACAAGATGTGCGGAGCAGAATGCATGAATGAATTTGTAGCTTTTTGTTAAGTATCTACTTCAGAACTAATTCACCTGGGTGAGGGTCAAACCCAATTGTAGCCTTGTGTAAAGGAAAGCAGCAGCAGTAAAAACTCCACATATCATCACTGGTGTGCTCTCCCAACCAAAAATGCCCACGTAACGTATTCCCCGCATGTTCTACCTAAGTGTCTAAGTCGAGCAAGCTACTTGGACTGACAACATTTCTCCTACCTGCGACCTTTGTGATGCCCAAGATGATGTGCAGGATGCAACAGCTTTTTTTTGAATTCTACATACCCCACGTCTGCTTTCTTCGGCTAAAGTACGCTTCCTTGTTCCCTGGTCCTCTTCTTTCACTCCCCAGTGCCTCTTCCCAGACGGTTCCATACCTGTCTTCTACTCACCATGCACAATCATTTGATACGTTTACTTTCATGAATTAAAACAACAACAAACTATATCTTTTTTATATGAACTTCTTTATTTTTGTGAGCAGGCCAGCAGTCAGTCGTTATGATTGGAGGCCTTCTTTGTTCTCTCTGTAACCTCTGCAACCTCTGTAGAGGAAGCAACTTCCTTCCTATATACACCTTGAATGTGACAATTCTTATTTCCTTTGGATTGAAATGCACGCATGGAAAAGCCCTCAATCAGGGCAGCTAAAACTCTTCTTTCAACCACATTTCAAAAGTGACTTGAACCGTACAAATACCAGCTGCGCTTCTGCTCAGGCTTGACGAAGGTGAACAGTGTAAGTTTACGCTGGGCAACAGCTAGAGTGCATTAAGGAAAGACCCAACAGCCAGCGCTGGCACTAACTATGAGTCCAAGGCTTGGCAAATCCAATGTTCAGAGTGCGAAAAAGGGCATTGGAAACAGCAGACAGAAGCTTTTACACCAAACGTTGTCATATGGCATTTCTATTGCCAACACTGTGTTTTGGTAACCAGTTCACCAACACTCTGGAGTTTACAAACTTTACACGGTGATTCCTACTCTTATTCTCATCTCTCTGCGTTCCTGTTAAAAAGCCTGCGTTCCATTGTACAGCCACTTTGCAAAATTCTCGGGTGTGGCTAAAAGTGTTGCACTCTCAAGCCCCACACTTGTGCTGTAAACGATATCTGTCAAGCTACTAGTTGAGGCAGGATCCTGGTTGTGGCCATTCTGATAAGAACCCCTCTCTAACAAACTGTACAAGAGGGCTCGCCCAGCTTCTGCCCCTTCAGTACTCAATCCAAGAGGGTCGGGGGCTAGATATCTCTCCCAAAGGCCACAGGCGCAGCACCAGGCAGACACATACACCCAGAATGTTGCCTGATGATGACAGGCAACAGGGAGTGAAGATAGCTGCATGTAAAGATTGTGAGTGGATGGAGGAGGTGAGCAGGGAACAACTTGCGAAAAGTTTGGTGGGGCTAAGATCGCATGCAGTTGCAGATAAGGGCTCAATCAGATCTGCGCTGCACCACTGAGTGCCATGAGCGCATGAACATTTCTGAACAGAGAGACGAGAGTGCATCATGCAAGGATCATTTCTAAAAAGCGTTTTTGGCTGCGTTTTTGTATCATCCCACACTAATGCAGTACTTTTAGGATTTTGAAATGAAAGTGTGCACCAAAAGCAAGCATTTCATGGGTTGCAGGAGAGTGCAGAGAACGGGAAATAACTGATTAGAAGGACAGGTCGTCTCCCCTTTCAGGAAGGACAGGAAAATTAAAAAATATCATCATACAGTTGGCTGCGGGGTCAGCACTCGCCCACTCCAGGAAATTACCTACCCGCTTTAGTGATGCTGGGACATGAGGAATGGAAGAGTAACGCTCCCATAAGGATGTAAACACACTAGCTGCATCGCTAGGCTGCCTGTTTGTCGGCACAGGAGCCTCTGCGTTCAAAAGGTGATCCCCCAAAGCTACCAGCACCTGCACACAATGCACCAAGTACATAAATGGTCGCCAACGGACATTTATGACCTGCTTCTTTTTGCTGTCTTTGCTATAAATGAATGATGGATTGAAAGGGAAGACATTTGAGAAAGGAACAGCAGACAGAAGTTTCAGCTTAAAAGTTTCAGCTTAAGAAGGCTTTGCATCTAGCGCTTGGCTGGCTTTGGCTGGCTCACAACTTGAAGGCCTGTAGCAGAGGCAGAAAACCAGCACCTGCATCACCTGCTCAAAAACAAGGGCCTCGTGACATGCCTAACATGCATGCCAGGAAATAAAAAGAGCGCGGTGAGCTTGAGAGATGCACTTGTGCAATGTAGAAGGCGTGGTGATTAGCAGATATTGCCCTTGTATCAATCAGCCTTTAGAGAAGCATGCTTGAATGGGCCCATTTCCTTGCCTGCTCTTGGAAATCAAGCGCGCTGCTGTGTTGTGCCTTGAGCTGCATGGAAAGGCGCTGCGCAGTTTCTGTGTCCATGTGCCGCGGGGGGCCTACTTGCCCTTGAGCTTGGTCATTAGCACTGCAGATGTCAGTAGGCACTGCACTGTCAATTACTGTAATTTGTCGTTGGCACTATAGCTTTTGGAGATTGAAACCCAGCCACCAATCCAATTTTTTTCTACAAAGCTCCGAAAGCCAGAGGGGAGTCATAATAAAACAATTAATTTGCAGCACAGCCCTAAATCCATCATCCTGCCATAGCGCACACAGCTGGAGTGCCAGCCTCACACTTTGCCGCCAGGCCATTGCAATGTGCAGGAAAGACCAGGGAGGGACAAAGGAAGGGCTTGCGTTAGGAACCTTCCCTTTTGACAAAATGCCCTCTATAGCATCCATTTTCAATGCCTCTGCAAGCAGAAGCTGGCAAAAGCTACAGCGAACAAGATGAGGATGTCGCAGGCATGTGGCTGTTCCACTTTTGCATGCATGCAGGCATGTTATTGGGAAAAGCTACGGCAAACAATACGAGAATGTTGCAGGCATGTGGCTGTTCCACTTGTTAATGCAGAGCACTCTTTCTACTCAGGACCTGGTGGGGAGGCGACAGATGGCTTGCAAGGAGCGCGGATCCATGGCAAAGCGCTCAAACAAGATGGAGGGCACCTGAAAGAGACAAGGTTTTTGGTGGAACTTCCCAGGTATGTATGGTTGAAGTTGGGCAGAGTGATTCTGGTGAGCAAGTCCTAGGATCACTTATTGATTTAATGAGTGAGCCAGGAAGGGGCATGGTGCAAGACAAATCACGTGCGCATGCGTACCCCTGTGTATGTTTGTGTGTATGTGCGCGTGTGTGTTTGGGTAACACGTTTCACATCAATATCATTGACAGTCGTGCTGGGTTGCACAAGCGATATATGGCTTCATTTCTGGTTCAACAAGATACCTGGAAACAGCTGAGACTACTCCAGGCATGGAAAGATGGATCCATGCCTTCCTCACCTCCAACACTTCCAGTGGCAAATGCAGCCCGCCAAAGAGCTTGTAAGGCGCTGCAGGCACAGGTAGGCGCGCACAAATCACCAGGGCTGGCAGGAGGCTTTTGTCTTTACAAAGGCAGTAAAGACAGGCAGATGACAATCTTGGATGCTGCCATTCACTCTTGCTCCTACTTGAGGTGGTGTATGGAAACAATCAAATGCCTGGGGCCGGACCTGGCTGCATTCACAGCTGCAAAAAAGACAGCATGGACATCTGCATAGGCTGCATTTACACCTGCATTTACATCTGCTTAGGCTGTATTCATACCTGCATATGAGGAGGCTATCAGGTGTACGGCATGGCCCAGCTCATGCAGCAGCTCCATCACAGCTGCCAGCTTGCCTGCGCGTACAGACGGTGAGAATGAGCATGGACATCAACTACAACCACCTGCTGCGCAGCTTGCCTGTGCATGACTACAGCTGCCAGATGTGCAGCTTGCAAGCGCATACAGATGGTGAGAACGAGCATGGATATCTACCAAAGCTGCCTGCTACTCAGCCTGCGCATTTAGATGTTTAAAGAAAGCACGGATCATGAGTTAAGGACAGCACACTAGCACAAGGCTGGAACTTTCAGGAAAAGGTGTGGGCAAGCTTTCTTGTTGCCTCATGCTCTTTATTGGCAGGTGCAAGCCTAGCTGCAGGCCCCCAACCCCCCCGGGTTCCACTCCAAGTCCTCCGGATAAATGCCAGCTTTGTTCGTCATACTGCCTTCTGCACGACACAGGGTCATCCAGCCCACCTACCTGCATATCCTTGACGCCAAGGCTGCTGCAGGCCAACAGAAACTACAGGCAGCTGCTCCCAGTCAGTGTTAGTGTACTCTGCGGCAGAGGTGCTGGGACCCTCTGTGGCCTTCTGACGAGATGGGGATCTGCTGCTTTGGGCCCGCCTGTAGGAACACACGGAGGGCAAACACAGCAATTGCTTTCCTAAATGGTCATGTCATGAATCAGGATGCATGATGCAGTGAGTTTTCATAAGCCCATCACAACCGTTCCAGGCACCTCTTACTGGAAGTTAAAAATCGCTGGAAGCAAAGGGTTCAAACTCTCCTATATAATTTGCAGAGGGATCATACAAACAAGGAGCCCACGGAGCAAGACATCAAGTCATTTTGCCACTTTTCCAAGGCAAAGAGAGAAGAGAAATACCACCCTTGATCTAACTTAATGTAAGGTGCACATGGACCGCGTTACAAGGCATTAGACAAGTACCCTTGAAACGACCGCACTAAACACTCCAACCAACTCCATCTTTCTCACAGGTGTCGTGCATGCTTGTTGTTGCAAAGCACACAAAAAAATGCCAACACCAACAAATGCAACCGCCAGTCAAGCAGACGGAGAACAGCTACGAGCTGCACTGCCATCCAGCCCTCCACCTTGAAAATCGCAGCTGGCGTGTGCCGTAGCCACCGCCAGGATCCACATAACACACTCCCAGCGGCACAGGGAGTGCATCGGCATTGGCCCCAGCATTTCCCCCACCCCATGATTCCAGGACCAGCCTGATCACTCCAGCATCCCACACGTCTGTTGCAAGACTGCCATTAGCAGAACCCTCTCCACCTGCAAAGGAACAGCAAACAGTACTGGTGGCTGTTTAACCATACGAGGCCTCGCTGTTCCTTGCCAATGGGCAGGTTGAAAGGGATGTCTTGGTATGCACAAATGCTCAGTCCACCCTGCATGCACCTCAACAGTGGAGCAGGCAGACTCCAACACAGCGTGAGCTGCAGGTTGCCTCAGGCTGGCCTCAACCATGCAGTGTGTTCACAGCACATGCCGTAAAGTTGTCCATTCATGTGCAGGAATGGTTGCTTCAGTCCAGTGTGTTTGGGAATCAACTTCCAGGGCCTGTGCGCCTTGCTGCATGTGGGACGTGATGCCTGTCCTGCTACAGGAGGAGCACCTTCCCTTGAGCCCCAGAAGAGTCTCAGGAAAGAGCAGGGGGCACCAAGTTGTCGGCTGATGCAGACAGGGATGATGTCGCACAGGCATTGCCGGCTAAGCTCATACAAAAGAGCACTTCAAAACACGGTACATCGTGGGAGGCGAGCAGGGTTGCCGACTTGGTTAGTCTTAGTCGTTTACAGGTGAGGAAGAGGGAATTAGATGACGAGTGGCCCAAATGATTGGCAACCAAGGCCGATAAGGTTTTTTGGCAAGTGCAAGGTGATTGATCCCTTGACCAGCTAGGACACTGGGTACAATGGACCTGAGCACCTGAGCATGCGTACATCCGTTAGAAAAGAAAAGAAAAATGAAAGCAGCCCGAAATGCTGCGTGCATTAAGGAATGCACGTCAGTTCACCATAAGGAGACAGAGTGCAAACGCAGATGAAGATAAAAGCGCCAGAGCCAGTGTAGGCCTAGATAAATCCCAGTGACAACTTGTACGCATAGGTGTGTCCAAGGAAAATCCATCTCGCATGTGCACAAAAGGGGGGTGCATGTTCCACTGGTCTACACTGCAGAATTCACTGGGATCTCATGTCGCGTGGGGCTGGTACTCCTCACTCAATTCCTGCAGACTTTAGAGGAGCACATTGGGGGTTGTATAACTTACAATGTTAATCCCAAGCAAGCTTTATAAGCATGCATGAGGGTAACAAGTTGCAGGACTTGTCTGTGACCACGGTTTGTTTCTTGGCGCATGATTCATGTGATTGCATGGAGTCTGCTGCCACATTGTCAACAAAGACACACTGAACAACTGATGATGACTCACCTGGATCAGACGTGGTGTTCAGGAAGCGTAGCTTGAGTCCCATGGACTTATAGAGCACATCCCCGAGACCCTGAAAGGAGCAAACGAAATCTCAGTAAATGCAGCATCACAGCATATCAGAGATCGGATAGGAGGCAAAGCAGCAGCTTCTGTTCCCTTGCCCCAGGGTCCTTGATTCCAGCAAACAAAATCCCTTGGTAGCTCAATCTGACAGCACCTCGACCAACCAATCTTTTCCATTGTTTCCTGTTCCTGCTTAAGAGCTGTTCCCTACCTCTATGATTCCACGCAGGCTCAGATAGGCCCGAACATGCTCATACTGCACGTTTAAGCCCTGGCTGTGCAGGAGCTGGTGCTGAGCGTAGGAAACATCGCAGGATGGCAAGCGAGCAGCACTGGCAGCCTCCTGCGGCTGAGCCCCTGTGGCACATATCGGGCCCATTTGGGCAGCCATGTGCCTCACCTGCATGTGCCAACAGCTTGCCTAGTTTTACGACCTTTGAAGGGAACGCACTTGCAGCAGCTGCGTGGCGTGCGTTGCACCTTGTGTCAGCTACAGAGTACCTGAGAGCGGGTGCAATACAATGAGCAGCACAATCAAAGAGCTGCACCTTTACACTTGCCAGGCAGTTAACCCCCGAGTAGCAGGTGCGCTTGAGCAAAGGGTCACTGTACGCAGCACGATCAGCAAAAGCACTCAACGTTTGGCGCGTTCCTGTTGAACAGCAGCATGCTCAGCAGAAGCCCTCAGCATATGGTACATACCTGTTGATCAGCAGCACCTTGCACAGCGCGCGCGCAAGCATGCAGCAACCGCTCGGAGCCCTCCACCCGCCCTTGCACACCTTTTGGCGTTGTGCTGCCGCCAACCAACGTCCCGGTGGCAGCATCAAAACCCCCAGAACAAGCCTGCTGAATGCCTTGGTATGCAGTGTGCTCTTGTTGCTGCCGCTCCTGCTGCTGCTGTTGCTGTTGTTGCCTGGGCTCATCTGTCATGAGGTGGGCATAGGAAGGAGCACGATTGACCCCAGCAATGACTGCCCTGCATGTGCAGGCGCCAGTGCTTCCATTTGCTTTGCGTGCAACTTGCCTGCCAAATAATGTAGCCTTTGAACTGGGCAACTTGCATGCAGGGCGCACTCAATTTGCACATGATTGACTCCAAACCCACTACAAATCAAAGTCCAAAATAGCTTGCACAGTCACGTACACATGCCTTTGGCTTCCTGACAGCTGCCATGCACCTATATAAGCCTGATTGCTGCCACATTTGCTTGCACATCCCTGTGCGCGGTCTGCCTGCGTCTCTTGTCATGCCTTAATAGAGCAATCATGTTTAGAAACACGACATGAACGGTGGCTTTGCAGCTGCTGCAGGCCTCTACTGCACAGGCTCATGCACAAGACACATTACCGTGCAGCGGCCATCTGGGAGCGCAGATGCAGAGCAGCTTCCATGCGTGACTCCAGGCCGGCCTCGTAAACTGCCTGCCTCAGGCTGGGGTTGGGGTGGTGGCAAAGCACCTGTACAAAAGCGACCAATATCCAGGCATAAGTCTGTGAGACCAATGCCATCAAACAGCAAAATAGGCTTAGCCGCTGCTTCTTGTGTATTGCCAGACAGCCTCACATGGCAGCTGCTGAGATTTTTGTGGTGTGCGTGCCTTGAAGCTGACAGGAGAATGCTTAAAGTCGGGCTCACTGCATAAGTGCCAGCCCACAATTTGGCAACACTTTTTGTAAAAGCGGACATGACAGCATACATATGAAGTGCAGCACGCAAGCGCGCGCACACACACATACCACACACACACAAACACACACAGAGAGAGAGAGAGAGAGAGAGAGAGAGAGAGAGAGAGGCAATGAAGTTTCAAGCAGGTCCAAAGAATTTTTGGTGATCCTTTGGTGAGGAAGATTCAGGTGGGCAAGAAGGCATAGATGGATGCACAGCCAACCACAGCACTGGTACATATGCATGCACGCTTGAGCCAGGCAAAGGATAGAGATCAGGGGATGTAATTACCTGCGAAGTGGCCACTGAGTCAAGGAGTAGCACTGCTCCCCAGCTCTTTGCCCCTGCATCCCTGTCATTGCTGCTGCTGCTTATGCTGCCTTCAGCATTGTATGTGTGCAAGTTTGGGGTGCGACGCAGCAGGGGCAGCAGGATTGGGTCGTCTGCCCAAGGGGGCTGCAGTCAAAAAAGCAAATGCATCCAGGTAGATCAGAAGCTAACAGTGTGTGTCTGCATGGAGATACTGTGCCTGTGCAGGTATGCGCACTCATTAGTGCATTATCGTGTTCCTGATGTTAAGCTTAAATCGTGCAACAGCAGCTATTTGCAGTAAATGGTCATCTTTGCTCTGGCACACACGTGCGCGCGCGCGCGCACACACACACACACACACACACACACACACACACACAACGACACAATGTCACACTGTGCGTCGACGATACTCTGTGTGTCGGTGACAATTGTCCACCAGATGCTTAGGATGGCAACAAACATGTGTGGCGTCACCACAGCGCATGAGATACACCATTGCTTTGCCCAATCCTGTTATCCTACACATGACTCCAGATCAGATAGCAACGCACACTGCAACAGCAACAGCAACAGCAAGCTTCAGCTTGACAGTGCCATGTCCAAACAAAAACAGCAGCAGACACAACCCACCTGAGCATCTCCACGCCCTTGTTCTTGTAGGTAGTCTTGACTGCTTTCACCATCAGCCCAATCCACATAGATCAGGGGGAGCACAGGAGAGCTGGAAGCCCCTGCCACACAAACACGGACGCCAGCAGCCAACTCCCGCTCCGCCCTCACCACGTGCATGCACTCCTGCGGGTCAGCGCATGGTGCAAGTGAGGAGCATGTCTTCCTGCAGGATGGTGCCTGGATCCGGACATGCGGGGCTGAGTGGCAAGAAAGCAAAGGCGCATGCATTGTACAGGTAGAGGGTGGAACATTGTTGCGAGGAAAGTTCATGCACCTTTTAAGGAGTAGATATTGACTTAGACACAGTCCCTGCACTCCCCTGCTGTCGCTCACCTGCCACGC
>OU611752.1:6979795-7184795 GCA_914767535.2 Dunaliella primolecta
TGCTTGGGTGCTCGTGCGTGCTGCGCGGCTGCACCCAAACACAGAGAGCTTTGTTTGCTCGCGGTCAGGGTCTCTGATCACACTGATCACCCACGCTGCTGCTCTCCCCTGCCCAGGTGGCCCCAGCCTATGGAGCGAACGCGGGCCTATGGCCCTGCTAGTGCTGCTCTACATGATGCAGGGCATCCCCATGGGCCTCACACTGGGCGCTATGTGAGTTGTCAGTGGAGGGATGGGGGAAAGGAATTAGGATGGTAGTAAGCCGGCCTGTGGCCCTTCCAGAGCCCTGTACATGATGCAGGGCACCCCCATGGGCCTCATGCTGGGCGCCATGTGCGTGTTCAGTTGAGGAATGGGTTCTCTGGAAGGTTGGACAGCAGCATTATAGCGGTGCATTGCTGCCTTGTCCTCCCCTTCGCGTTTGCTCTAAATTTGTGTGTTGCTTTCAAGCTGCTCATGCAGACATTTGCTGGCACCTCTCTAACTCAAGCTGCTTATACATTCGTGTTGTTTTTGGCCGTATTGTCCTCCTAATCAAAGCTTGTGGCTTGTTATGCTTTAGTGCTCATTGCAGGCTCTCCAGCCCTCTGCCTGCTTCGGCATGCCTGCACCCTTGTCCATCAGCTTGGCTGCCCTCCCATGAGGCATAAGGGGGGGCCTTATGCCGCCCCGCCCCCCCAACACACATACACACGCACACGTGCACACACACACACACACACACACACACACACGCACGCAGGCCCTTCATGCTTCAGTCCCACCTGTCCTTCTCCCACAGGCAAAACCCAGACCCCTCACACACGTGCAATACAAACGCAGGCCCTTCATGCTGCAGTCCCGCCTGTCCTTCTCCCAGATCGGCATCTTCTCACTGGCCGCCTACCCTTACTCTATGAAACTGCTATGGAGCCCGATTGTGGACAGCTGCTACAGCCTGAGGCTGGGACGGCGGAAGAGCTGGATTGTGCCAGTGCAGGTGGGAATGGGGGGGGTAGTAAGCACACGTGTGTGTGTGTATGTTCAGTTTGTCCTGGAGTATTTGCTAAGGGGCAAAAGCGTAGGGATTGTATGAGCGTGAGCGTGGGCCCACAGTCGCATGAGTGCTAGTTTGACAAAGCCTGACAGCGCCCTTATGAAGGCCCAGCATCGAACGGAACCTGTTCCACGCATCTCACTGAGCAGGCCCTGCCACTTCCTCATCACGCTTCCCCTGCAGTTTATCTCCGCACTCTTGCTGTATGGGTGTGCTGAATGGGTGGAGGAGCTGTACAACAGCGCAAACGTGGTCGCGCTCACCACCCTATTCTTCATCTTTGTGCTGCTTGCAGCGACACAGGTATGCCATTGCTACTTTTTTGTGCTGTGAAGCACCACATGCATGGTCGCTAATGAAATTTGTCCCACCTGAGGGGCATGAGCCTGCTAGCACTGAACCCTCTTGACTCACCTCATCGATTTGCTTGTGCACTGTATTGAGCAGACTTGCCATTCCTGAGTCAAGATAGATGGTGCCTCAGACACTTTAAGAAGCTTGGTGTGCATCATTTACTTGTGCACCATTTCGATGAAACTTGCCATTTCAGAAGAGCAAGATTGGTGATGCCTTGGACACCAGTGGAAATGGCTTACTTTACGACATTGGCTTGCGCGTGCTCCCACTTGCCAGGACATTGCCGTGGACGGCTGGGCCCTGACCCTCCTGTCTCCACGGAATGTGGGCTATGCATCTACATGCCAGACCATCGGCACCTCCACTGGCTTCTTCACCTCCTTCACTGTGTTCCTGGCTCTCCAGGTTGGTAGAAAGGGGAGACAGCACCACATGCACAAGCGCAGAGTAAGATCACAGGCAAATGCCAGCAAAACAGTTGATGCAAGTACTGTGAACCATGCCTCTGTCAGTACTCTGGCTCATTCTTTTGATGGCAACCATGAAGATTGGTGGAAGGGAATGCCCTAATAACATTGGAGTTTGTGCTGAAGCTGCCTGAGCCAACCGCAACAGTCCCCCACTGCACAGTACACCAATTGTTTTGCAACTCGTGTGATTTATCAACGCTGAGTTGGGATTGATTAAACAGGTTGATTGAATTTCTGCCTAGTGCTGGGGGATCCTTAAGAGCAGCTGGAGGAGGTGGTGAGCAGGCTAGATTTGTCATAGCTCAACCCAATCTGACAGGAAATCCATGTTGCCAGACAAAACTATGCACAGGCGGCTTGGCCCAGGAGCATGCTCCGGCTGGCCTTCTTGCTCAGCTTGGAAACACATGCCTTGCAGTTGACCTTTGTTTGCCTCATTCGTAAATGCAGGACCCAAATTTCTGCAATCGCCACATCAGGTCAATGGGCTTGGCACAGAGCCTCTTTGGGATGGACCCCCATTCCAGCGTCGGGCTGGTCACGCTCAAAGGCTACCTGCAGTGAGTGCACTGGTTGTAATGGGCGCATTGAGTGCAATGAGCAAAATGGGTACAATGATTTGACTGCCTGCGATGGGCATCTTGACAGGGTTCACCACTGTGTGGAATTTTCAAAGGCCATGCATCAGAAACGTATGAATGTCCCAGGACCTAGCTTTGTCAGTGCAAATAGGGTATTATTTTGAGTAAACACTGCTTGTTCCTGGGACATCCGCACGTGTCTGGGGTATGGCCAGATCAGTATCAGGTGAACCTTTTTGAAAACATGTTCTGCTTCAATGGTACAGAATGTTTTGTTCACGTAAGAAACAATATTCTGCAAATTCAGAATGCACAGAAAGCTCCCAGGAGGGTGTCTGTGAAGGAAAAGCAAACCATTTTGTAAGTGCCAGAAGGAGCAATCCGTTGTGGATGAAATTTATATTTTGCAAATATTATATCTTTTTTGTCAGGCGCGTGCAGGAATGTCGCCAGGGGCCAGTGCAAATTTTCAGCCATTGTTGGCACACCCTGTTGCAACCTGACCTCCGCTTGGCCCCATTCCTTTGCCGATGTTTACTGTTTTCGTTCTACAGGTTGTGGGGGTGAGATTGCGATGGGGCAGGATTTGGGCCCCGGTTTTGGCCTAGGATAGAAGAACCCTAGCCCCTCTCCCAGCCATTGGATGGTACAGGACACACTCATGCGATGCCTTCAGCACTCCTGCATGCTCAAGTCTCTTGATGGAGGCCAGTCGACTTTATTCTCAAACCTCAGCATACATTGAGTTCTCCTTTCCCTTTACCGCCACATGCATACGGGGGCATCTTCACCAAAATTGTTGATGAGGATTGTCCCAGAGGCACACAAAGAAGAAAGCTACATCAAAAGACTGCGCCCTGAAAGCTCCAGTAGGCCCGGAAAAGTTTGGCAGGCACTTTGTAAATGGAGATTTTCCTCTGATGTGCATCCCTGAGGGGCTAGCAGCCAGGCGTCCTCACTGAAGGCCCGCGTCCTTCTGTCATCTGTAACTATGGGCATCCCGCAGTGCCTCCATGTGCATGAATGCGGAGGTTTTGAACAAAGCAAATTTTTTTCTTCGTTTGTGTTGGAGGGGGGGGGGAATGTGTGGGTGTGTGATATGTCGGTATTTGTGTCTACAGCCTGGTCTCATGTTTAGGGTTGTGTGGATGCGGAGCACAGAGATCGTTTGTTTGGTGCCTATTTATCTCTACATTCACCTGTAGGTTGTGGATGCACAGCCTAGAGATCCTGCGTGCATCATTTGAATGAGTGCTTCAAATCTGCAAGCTCTCATGGTTGCATTGCAAAACAGCGGCATGCTGGGTGGGTTTGCTGCAGCTGAGCTGTTTTCATGCTGTACACAGGTTTTGGGGGATCTTCTTTGCTATCGCCACGCTGGGCATCTGGATGCTCAAGCCAGAGAAGGAGGCACTGACCAAAGAGGAGCTGGAAAATGCGGCCAAGAGGGGCAGCTCCAGTGGTGGTATGGAGTGCAGTCCACTCTGGGGGGAAATCAAGGACGCATACTTTGCGCTGTGGCAGGTGCGGATGTGTATGGCATTGCTTTGCCTAGCACAGATGTTTGGAGACTGACCTGGGCACCTGTGCATGAAGCGCATCATGAGGAGGGGTTTATGTGACACACCTGCTGTGCTTGGTCTATAAGTCAGATGCTTTCATTCTCGATCGGGCAGCGCATTTTGGCATGTTGATCAGGTATGCTGGAATGTGAGCACGCATGTGCACACACACATGTGTGTGTGTGTGTGTGTGCGCGCGCTTGTGGCACTTGAGCACACTGCATTCTGCCCGCTGCTTTGTGCACTATTGGTTCCTATGATAGCAAGATATTCTTTCCTTCATCACTGTTTTTATCACTTGCGCTCATATGATGGTCCTGAAGGAGATGAAGCCCAGCCGGTTTGGATCCATGCCTTCTGCACCTTGTTCTCTTGCCCTGTTTACCTTTGCTCATGTGCTAAAGACACAGCCATGCAGATGTGCATATCTCTTCCTTGGTTGGGCCTCTGTGTGGTGCATCCGATTTACAGGTCGTTAAGCTGCGCGCTGTGTGGTGGTTTGCTGCGCTGTTGCTGACCTATCGCTTGGGGGTGCTGGTGGCGGAGTCAGCCTTCAGCTTGAAGCTCATCGACAAGGGGGTGCCCAAGGAGACGCTGGCAGCGCTCGTGCTGTTCCAGGTGAGGAGTAGGCAAACGCTCGGCTGCCACCTCCTCTGAAATGATCAGATTTTAGTGCCTGCATTTCCTGTGTGTGTGGAATATGCTAATGCGCATGTTTTGCGGTGTTTGCTGTGTTGTAGGTGTGTTCCCAAAGTCGAACGGTAGCACTGTGTTTTGCTGGCAAATTGGCGTGTTTTGGAGAATGGGGTGCTTTAAAGCAACTGTGTGGCAGCAGCATGTCTCCTGGCAAAGCATGCTTTGCCAGGCACAATGTCACTGTCATAGCATCAGTGTGGCTGTTTTCCTTGCAAGCTGGAGCAAGGCTTTTTTGAGTCAATGTGGGCCTGTCCTCAATGAGCAAGGTGTCAGGTGGTGGACGGGACACAGGACAAAGCATGTGTCAAGCAGGAGAAAGCTTACCGCACTTTCCATTGCAAAATGAGAGCATGCAGATTGCGGTGATGTGAAACTGAAACTTTCAGTGAAAGCATTCTGATCCGGTGATGTCACTTGTCGGCCCTGAAGAGGCTTCAGCTCGGTGGTCAGCTCACATTTTCATAAAATGAATACCTGCAGAAGGGCTGGACACATAGCTTTGCTTGCCACAATTTCATCCCTTATTTCTGTAAATTGATTGTCGCCTTTAGTTAGGTACCACAACCTCTGCCAAATTTGGATGATGTCCTGCCGGGCACACCCGAACCCACGTATGAGTATGAGGGGTTGTTGGTATTATGAAAAGGGCTTAGGCATGCTGGGGGCACCTTGCTGTGGCTCAGGAGGAGTTCTGCGCCAAAAAATCGGCAATCTTTTCATCTGGGCACCATAACCATTGTTGCAGGTGTTTCCCCTACTAGTATGCTGAAGGTAAAAATGCTCAATGCTTGCAATTTTCAACCACCTCTGGCAAACACCATTTTTGTGAGGGACTTTGCTCATGCCCAAACTGCAGCCGTGCCTAAATGAACAGCCTGCTGGAGATGTTGCGAGTAATTTTGGGTTGTTGCGAGGGCCCCTGATGCTTGGTGGATTTTTGAAGCCGTGGAGAGGCACACAAAAGCAGGGGCACACGGCCAGGCCCCAACAGGCCACCTTCATGCCCACTATTTGCCCTGGCCGACGCATGAGGTTGCCAGCAGCATCTTTGGTGCTGCAGGCTGCCAGGCTGTTTACCAGGGTGGAGCTGATGGGCTCCACAAAGTCCCTGGAGCTTGTTTCCTTTATAGACTCTTACTTTTGTTGGCACATGTAAGGGAATTAAAGTATTGGCTGTTCCGGGCTCATTCTGGTTTCTTTTATCCCGGCCAGCAGAATTTGAGCGCTCAGCCTTTTTGAGGCAGAGCCCCCTGGGCATACTCTCTTAGTGTATGTGTAAGTCAACACTGAAAGGATACAGCTTTGAGCCACGCAGGCCACTCCATGTCATAAGGATTGCACTGTAACTGCTAATCCTGCGCTGATCTCAGAGCTGCCGTTGGATACTTGGTCAAGCTCCAGTGCCAAGCCGAAGTTACATTTTCGCTGATAAAACCATCCGTGCATGCGTACTTTGGTTTCATATTTTACATTTTTGTTACATGGATGAGATACGATTGCTGCCTGTCGTCCTGCAGTAGAGTGGGCATGGATTGGCGGTGACATGAGCAGGATGGACATTGTTGCAACAGGCGCTTTTATGGATGCCTGCTGTCACGTGGAATGGTTGAAGTAGGGTGGAACTCCACCCGGAGAATTGGGATCTGCGGGGTCCAAACTCATGTGTGCAACTTTGAACTGCCAGAACTTTGCGCCCGATTCTGGTACCAGGATGAAAAAAAGTGTTGGAAGGTTTGGAAGGTTTTGATTAGCACTTCTTTCTTATGTTGGTACCAGGGTCGGGGACCAGAGTCAGGGACTGATCTAGGCCTGGTCAAAGTTTGGCAGGAAGTCTGGGCACACCTCGGAATTTTGAACCCAAGCTTTGAACTTGGTCCTAGTTACGGTATAAAAGATGGTGTAATGCTAAAATTGTGGAAAGAAAGCTCATGGGGAGTGTTCCCTGAGTGAAAACAGAGATAAGGGTTCAGAGGTCCACCTACCCCCTTAGACGTTTTTGCCCACCCTGACCCAGCCAGGTTACCAGTTGACCCCATTCCTTTTGCAATGGTGCCTGCTACATCACTGCTACACACCTGAGGGTCTTTATAATCAGAGGACTGGTAAAAGTTTTGGCGGGGGCAAGGCCAGGGAGGCTTGGAAAAGTTTCCTGTGACAGACCCCCCCAAAATGGCCGAGTTAAGACCCTCTGGTTAGAACCCCCAGTTCACTCAACTCTTTGACTGTGCACTCCACCCCCAACACATCCTGCGATGCCTACGGCGAGGAGCTGCATGCAAACTTCCTCCACTTGCTCACAGGGGTTCTGGATCCTGCTTGGTGGTAATATGCTCCAATGTATTAGGCATGTGAGCAAGATATAGAACTGATAATATTTATATCCCATCCGTGATGCACAGGAGCAGGGGGTTGCAGGCTGTTACGGCAGAAAAGGACTGGTCAATCATGAATACCAAACTTGCGAATATCATGGCATACGCAGTTACTTCGTGACACAGGCGCAGCCCCCCCTGCATAGCTCATTTCATTCAAGCTTATGGTTGGTGCAAACCTCACAACTTTTAATTGCGAGATGTGCAAAGGAAGCTCAAGCTTCGTCCCCTTTTTGGTGATCCTCTGGATCACACCCTACTTGTTGAGGATAAATCTCCCCCGAAAGCCATCTCCTATTGTCAGCAATCCTCCTCGCCAATTTTTGAAGTCCAAACCAAAATCCCCCCAGCTCCCAGCAGGTGGCCACCTGGGCACTAGGGCAAATCCTCATGATGCAGCTAGAGGTATAGCTAAACTCTAAACCCTAAATAAGGCGCACAGGGGATGAGGTTGGCTGGCTGAACGCACAATCAAGCAGACCTTGCGAGCAGTGAGGTTCACCAAATGGGACCACCTCAGCGCCGGACCACTGCTTTTTTAACTAGCTTCCAGATGGTATGCTGCACAAAAGCTGCAGAGGCAAGCTGGCTGGCGGATGGCAGGGTATCAAACATGGATGTGGCGCCTGACCCTTACCTAGAATAATCGCCAGCAAACCCGAGCTGCTCATGTGTTCTTCCTGTATCCTTACATGTGCGTGCGCATGTTTGCATGGGTGCAGTTTCCCACAGAGCTACTGACCGCAATCCTGGCAGGCCGCTGGGCTGCCAATTACTCTCCCTACCGCCCCTTCATTGTGGGCTATGGCCTGCGTCTTGTGGTGAGTTTGAATGCCAGGTATCTCAGATGCTTCCAAAGCTTGCGTGGGGAACTTTGTTGATGCCTGTGTACTGGTTCCTAAATTGCATGAAATGCGTGAATTTAAAAAGGGCCTATTTTCAGTTTCTTTTTGGCCACCTGATGGGCATATCAAAGCGGACAGAGCTGACTGATGAGATTAAGTGCAGCATGCCTATGCAACACACTAGGCAACACACTAGGGTTTGGTCAGTGTTAGGGTTCTGGCATCATCCCGTCTGCATTCTGCTCATTCACAACCTCACCAGAAACCAAGGTTTTGCGTTCCATACTTATGCGCTTGCGTTCTCCTTACCCATGAAATGGGACCCTGCAGGTGGCAGCTGTTTCCATCTTGGCTGCACGAGACTTCCCCAGCAAGGCTGCTCTGGATGATGAGAGTTGGTCCAGCGGTGGACACACCTCGTACGGGGTGAGTCTGGGCTGGTCGGGAAGGTATCAGAGTTCTGCAACGTGGATGGTGTTGTTGAGGTATTTATAATATGAATGGGATGTATGTGAGCACCTGTGAGCAGTGGAAAGCCACATTGCTCATGGTAGGCTATAGAATTGAAGTTACATGGTAGGAGTTTGTCGAATTAAATGAGTGAGACCAAAGGTAGCCCTCTAGGATCCAAGCTCTTTCCACTCATTCCCCCTGTAGTCTTTGGTATTTATGATATGAACGGATTTATTTGACCAGCTGAAAGCAGTGGAATGCACCTTTATCTTGACAGGCGTAGGGATTGGATTTATGTGGTAAGAAGGATTTTGGCAGAGCACATAAGTGAAAACAGAGGCAGCCCAGGGTGCCCAAGGAAGACAACGATGATGTAGAAGGTCCAGGCGGTTGCTTGGTCTCAGCAAGCAACAGCCCCTGCTGCCACTGTATGATAGGAGCACCACCAGGGTAGTTTGAGTTGCCAGTGCCGGTTCATCAGGATAAGCTTGCCAACAGTAAAATGCTGCTTCTGTCACATGTTTGAAGCTGGCACTACCCTGAGCGCCACCATGAGTATCCTCGTGTACTGAATTCGGTGCTATAAACTATAAAAAAAGGTCTCGCCACTATTGCTCATTATCTATCACCTTTATTGACGTGGGCCCCCTGTGAATGGTTGTGCCTGCTATTTGTATTTATCATGCAGAGTGTGAGTAACAAGCTCATTGATACTCTGGTACATTCTGCTTTTGAATTAGCTAGCCATGTCGCTCATAGGCTTTTCCTTTGTGGAGCATCTTCCACAAATCGTACCTTCTATTTCTTATAGCCCTGTCCTCAAACAAGCCTGCTCAATACGACAGCAACGATACTTTGCCCACTGCTGAATCACAGGAAAAAAGCAAGCAATAGCATTTGCATGCAGATCAGGAGTTTTAGGGGGAAATTCTAGTCTGATCTCCCTGGGGGTGCCTCATTGAGCTTCAGCTGCGTGACCTTCGGCATTGCCTCCTCTTTTTCCCTGCGCAGGCCTTGTTCTTCATCATCAGCTTTGCCACCCCATTTGTGAGCACACTGTGCTTCACAGCCATTGGATCCTTCTCTAACATGATCAGTGACCCTGGCATGGTGTGTGCGTGGGGGGGGGGGGGGGGGGGGTCGATGGATGTCTGTGTGTGTTTGTGTGTGTGTTTGTGTTTGTGTGTGTGTGTGTGTGTGTGTGTTTGTGTTTGTGTGTGTGTGTGCGCGTGCGTGTGTGCGTGTGTGTGTGCGTGTGTGTGCGCGTGTGTGTGCGTGTGTGTATTTGTGCACGTGCAGAAGCATTTTTATGAGAGGGCTGCACCTCATGTTCATGATTGTTGTTGAGATTGGGTATCTCGTGTGCAAAGTACATGTTTTGTGTGCTTGGATATGAGCTGCTCACCTGCCCTAGCAATTTTACAACTCGCATCACCGGTCAGTAGGCTTTCTGCCTGTGTTGGCTGCAGCCCTTGCGCTGACCCCATGTGTGCCTGTAGACAAACAGTTGTGCTGGCTCCACATGTTCTTGTGGCAAAACAATTGCGCTGACTCCCTATGTGCCCGTGACCCAAATGCTCTGGTTTGCATGTGCCAGCGGCCAAACAATGGGGCCTCAGAAACAGCGCTGCAGGTTTTGCACTAATGCTCCTGTGCTTGTACCACTCAAATTTCACTTCACGTAATTAACCTTGCTGCTCCTGACTTGCTGGCTTCCTCGTGGCTGCCTGTTTGAAAAATGTTAGGTGTGGCTTGAGAAGATAGGATGGCTTGGTGATAGGCAGGCCATCGTGGAGGGAGGTGCTCGGCACTGTTGCTGGTGGCATGGACAATGAATTGTCTTTTGTGGACAACACATTTTTTTCCCCTGAAGGCCCTGTACTTTCTTCATGATCTTTCATCCCTTGCCCAAGGCCCTGTGCTCTCTTTTCTTTCCCTTCCTTCTTTGCAGGGAGGTGCTTACTTGACCCTGCTCAACACCATTGCCAACATGGGCATCATCCTGCCCAAGGCTCCCCTGTACTACTTGGTGGATGTGCTCACCGTCACGCACTGCACGCCTCCCCCTGACGTCTCAGCCTCAGGTGCTGCGCTTGTCCAGGTACGCGCATCCTCAAACTGGAGTGCTTTGTCATGAGCACATAGATGCATCTGTGTCTTCAGTGGCGTGTAATACTGTGTGGCATAGATGCATCTGGCCTGTGTCTTCAGTGGCGTGTAATTTTGTGTGGCATAGATGCATCTGGCCTGTGTTTCCAGTGTTCATCTAGGGTTTTTAGTGCTGTGTAGCAATTGGCGATCAAGAGCGCCCCTGTCAAACCCCCTTCGTCGCCCAGCCTTGTTATGCTTTGCCAAATTGGGGCTGCGCCAAAGTTTTGGCTGCGCATTGATTGTGTGTTCGAGTACCAAAAGATGGTGGAGTGCGAGGGAGCAGCCATGCTGCCCTGCTGAATGCAAAGGATTGCCAACTTCTGGGGCTTGCCGTTCCTCTGCTGATTCATGTGCTGCTTCCGTGCATCTACATTGACTTCATGCTGGCAAACTTAGGTCATGAGGAGACGGCTGCTTGCTGATGCTGCTGCACTTTGGCTGGCGCCTGCTCCTTCAAGCGCAAGTGCGAGAGCATATGTTCCTTCTCAAGCACAGCAAGACGCTTTCCGCAGGGATGCTGTTCACATGGCGTGAGCTGCAAACCAGAGCAGGAAAGCCACAGCATCACGCTGTGCTTGCATGATATTTCTTGAGCACACAGCCACGTGAGCAGCAACGCTCGTCTTCTCTGCTCCTGATGCTTGAAATCCCCTTGTGCACCTTGCTCAAATCCTCCTATTGTTTTGTAACCCTCCTGATGGTTGACGTCCCCTCATGCTCCTTTCCAAATCCCCTGAAGAGTGCACAAGAGATGCCAGCGCTTACGCTCCTGCTGCTCCCATCTTGATGTGCTTATTTGTTGCATGGGCTGCAATGGTTGCAGGTGGTGGGATGGCTGCTGTGCTTGCAGGTGCAGGTACTCAGGGAGGTGCTTGCACGCTTGCAGCTGCTGGAGCATCCTCCACTGCTGCTGCTGCTGCTGCTGCTGCATGTTGTACACTGCTTGCTGCTGCTGCCACTGCTGCTGCTACTGCCGGGACATACGGGGGACATTTCCCCCAAGGCAGGAGCCATTTGATTTGGGGGAGAGATGGCGATCTGTTCGCCTCTCTCTAAAGCACCTTGTGCAAGATGTAAGGTATAAATGACAACAAAGAGTGGTCCCTGAAGAGTTGTTGGTTAGAGAGTCGCCCTGTGGCAACAAAGGGGTGCTCCTTGGTGCCCTCCCGGGCAGCCGCACTTTGCGGCACCAGGAGCCTATAGAAAGGGACGCATTGCCCCAGGTAAAAACGCTGTGTTTCGGTCAGCAATTGTGTCGGGAGGAGATCAACAAGTTTTTCAGGCGTGTGTATTGTCCAGGAGGTTAATCATCCTCCCAACATATCTATTGCTCTGGCCAGCAATTGTGTCAGTAGAAGCTCGTCAAGTTCTTCAGGCATGTGTGTAGTCCAGGAAGGTAATTATCCTGCAAAAATGTCGTTATAAGGAGTGCGGGATGACTGCATGTGCCCAAGATTATCCATATTGGGGCTGTGGGAAAGTAGAAAATAGTGATGATGAATGTTGTTGGAAAGTTAAGAGGTAGTATGAGCGGGCAGGAAGGCCCCAAAGCCTGGATGGGCGTCGTCAGCTGGGTATGTACGTGTGCACAGCTTCTTCTTTTCAAGCCCCCTGCTCCAGGGGGTCCTAACTTGGCCATTTGGGGGGGGGTCTGTCGCAAGAAACTTTTCTGAGCCTCCCTGGCCTCGCCCTTCTAGACACTTCATATGCAGTCCAACTCTATGATTAAAAAGGCACAACCCTGCATCAAAAGTTTTGAAAATTTCAGCTCGGTCTGTGTGCGAGGGTGCTCGTAATGGGGAAAGGGGGGCAATGTGGTGAAAAATGGGAATATCCCACCCTACCCCATTTTGTCAAATTTACCCTCCGGTGTATATCAGTGATATAGCAGACACCATTGCAAAAGAAATGGAGTCAATTGGTGGTCTGGCTGGGTCAGGGTGAACAAAAACGTCTAAGGGGGTAGGTGGACATAAATTTGATTGATTTCTATCATAATTAGGCCTAATTTCAAATTTTGGGGTCGAAATTCTGAGGTTCTGTGAGGGAATGTGAGGGGAGCTGCAAATTGAATTTTTGAGAATGCCACGAGATTGGGGCAGGATTCAGATAATTAAACATTTTTGGGGGTGGCGAGGCGACCATCGTACTCATAAACTTGTGTACGATGTGTACAGGTAATTTATATGCACAAGGCATAGAAGAATTAAAGTCGTTGCTTGTGCTCATGTAGACAGAGCCCATCAATACTAATCTGAGGTTTGCCTCCAGAAGGAAGAGTGTAGAACAAGAATTTTGATCCTTGCTGATCCGGAGTAATGAGAGGCTTGATTTTCCTCACAGGAATTTCTACAATTGTTTTATGTCATCCCTGTTTACCAACTTGTGTCCCCAACAGCTCCTATACGTGGGCTTAAATGTGTGGGCAACGTCAGAGACTACTCTTCAGGTACTCTCTTCTGCCTCTTGTGCCCTTAGTTGCTTCATCATGTTGTGTGTCATGCAGGGCCTGGCCTGCCCCAAAAAGCCATTTGAGCTGGGCGGCAAAAATGCTTGCACGCAAGCAGGTGCGACGTTGTGTTGTGTGGTGCTGCTGCAAAGATGACTATGTTTCCTTAAGCGAGGATGGCACAGTCATCTGAAACTTGTGCGTCCGGTATAAGAGTTGCGCAAGAAAGCTTTAGACACGTCATAGCCCAATTTCTCAAAGATTGAACATAGGATCGGGAGCATTCGAAATGTGATGGTCCGTTGTTAATGTTGACTGCATATAGGTTGAGGGCTTTCAAATTATTATATTTGTTACAGTTGATCGCACATAGGATTGGGGTCTTTCGAAATGTAATGGTTGCTTCTTGAAATTGACTGCAATTAGGCCTATTGTGTCTGCAGGACTGCTTTCACTCTCCTGCCTCTGCAATGTGACTTAAGTTTACCTACATACTTGTACACCGTGCATTGTTTTAATGCTTCCCTTTCCATCCATTCATCTCAACATGTTGGGGCCAGTGCTTCGTCCAGAGGAGCAATTTGTTTCACACAATGGTCTACAGAAACAAATTACACCGCAGATCCTTTGATTACTGGCTTCACCTCTTTCCTCCTTGCAACAAAGGCAGCCGATGCGGTGAAACAGGGTATTCCAGGCGTGCACTGCGTCGCGCCCAATGCTTGCTGAGAGTGCTTTTGGACTTCGAACGTTGCTCGAAAATGATGGGAGCGCAGTGCTCCCCCTGCCTGTAAGGGCAGCTGGTGTTGAAAACGAGTCCCCTCACCTCTTCCTTGTCTCTTCTCCTTCTGCAGGTGGTACTTGCGCCATCCAAACAGACGGCTTCTATACTGTGTGCTGGGCCTCTCTGGCCCTGGGCATTATCCTGGGGGCGCTGTACATTAAATACTTGCCGCGCCTGATGAGCTTGCCCATCAGCATGTGGCGTGCGGGGGGCAATGGGAGTCTCAAGGGGGGCCAGGTCGATGGCAAGAGTGATGTGTGAATGGAAGGGGAGGGGAAAAGGACGGGAAAGCAAGTTGATTTGGCTCAAAGTTAGAGAAGCGTGGGTGGGTAAATTGGGGGACGTGGTACACACGGTCAGACACAGCAGGAAAACTAGAAATATAGCTAGCTCACCGCAAATTGCACCTAATTGTGGGGGCCAGTAAGGTGCTCAGGCATGGTGTATAGGCTCGGGAGTCTGGTCCTGCTTTTGCCTTCCCGCTAAGTTGTTGCTCTAACAGCAGCTGCTTGCATGTGAAGTTGGATGGCAAGGGCCTCTACCGCCTTCTTAATTTGACAAACAGAATAGGTCATGATGCGAAGTTCAAGTGAAGCTTGCACTGGTGGAGGGCAAGGACCTCGAAGAGCATGGCAGTGTGCGTAGATGGAGGGCCATAAGGATAGGATAGGGTTACGTAGCTGTACCTGCCTACAAGGGCAGCTTAGTTGAAGCAAACAGGTGCCTGTAACTAAACCAAGCCAAACTTGTGAACAAATGTGTGAACTGGAGAAGGAAACAAGTTATTGAGCTGATATCAGAAGTGCTAAATTCTAAAGAGAATCACACTGTCGCTCTTCATGGAAAAATGTGTAAGAGGGCCATAATCCCTGTGATTTGAATTCCGATTGCCAGGAATACAATAGCATAGTTGAGGAACTATTGGAAAGGAAAGGGAGGAAAAGAGAGTGTCACGTAGTTGTACCTGCCTACAAGGGCAGCTTACTAGTAGCTGAAGCAAGCTGTAGCCCCAAACCATTTAAGGGTAGAAATGTTAACTGGAAGGAAAGAAGCCATTAAGTTATGGAGTGCAAAACACCTTTGACATCAAGAGAGCTGCTGACTTTGGTGTTGTTGATCGAAGGACAAAGCCAATAAGGGCTAAGGGGAGTCTGGAGGTTGCAAGCCATGCTCCTGGACGCCTGGATTTTCTCTCCACCATTCTCACCATATGCCAGCAAATCCCCCCGGGAGCCTCCTGCCCTGAGAGCAAAGAAAATAAAAAAGGAAAGACCATGCAAGCCAGATCAAGTCACAAGTTACAATGGAGTTTGACCTTCACCGGAGGCTCCAGCCAGGTAGTTTGGCTGCTCGGCCTGCTCAACTGTTCCAACTGCACAAAAATTATCCACGAGATCGGAAATAAAACGATAAGTCTCATTAGTTTGCTTCTGCAAGAAATGAGAAACACCCTCAGATCTAGCTTGAAAATAAGAGAAAGCGCCTGATCCTTCCAGAAAAATTCTATGAGAAGAGGGGAAGTCAGAAAATAACCGTGCATAAGTTCTTCGAAGAGAAAAAACAGGAGCGCAAGAGCAAAGGAACACAGCGTGTATTTCATCTTGGAGTCCTCCTTGGTCACACCTATCACAAGCAGATGTGTGCTCCTGCCAAAGTGATGTCTCAACTCTTAAAGTGTGAGCATGTAAGCAAAAACACACTAGGTTTCTCAGCATGCGCTTGCCCAAATCAAGATGCAAATACCTGGGGACAGAAAAGGGCGCACCATGAACAGACAAGGTCTCAAAGGAAGTGCCATCCAGTGATGATACTTGGCTAATTTGTTCGTGTGTTCACAATGTTCTGCCAAGGCATCAACATTCCACGCACCTCGCAGCCTTTTTCTCAGATCGACAACAAACTCCCTCATGACTATAGGCTGCCCAGACCAAACACAATGAGTAAACACGTTGCACCTGTCCAGGCCTGTGCATGCAGCCAAAAATTCTGAGGTCCAGCATTTAGGGGAAAGACTGTTCATTTCAACATCTGCTTGCAGTACCTTACTGAGTGTAGTGCTGTTGCTGCTAAGTGAAGCATTGTAAAACCTAACTGCTGCGCAAAACCAATAAAACTATACAGGTTCATGTCCACATTCACGCAGTACAGAACAATTAGGAGAGCAGGCTAGCAGTCAAACGTCTTGACTGCCAGTCAGTGAGGCCTTTTTTCCCTTGTAACCCTTGAACAATTTGGAGTGGTGCGCTTTATCCCAAGGATACGCTTCAGTAAGCACAGGTGCACAGTTTGCAGAGAACAGTCCATTTCAGCTCCTTTCATAAACCTAGTGCCTCAAATCTGACATGCATACATGCTAGCTGGGAGAGCATATGCTTTAGTCATCCAGAGCACGGTATGCGGCCTGTCCGTCAGATGGTGCTCAGATGCGAATTGCTTGATCCGTCTACAACCAGCCAGGAAAGGGGCACACATACGTTCAGTGACCTGAAAGTTGCGCTATTTGGTGAACAGCATGCCTAGATATCTAAAGGAATCTGCATACGCCAAACGAGCTCCACTTCACGTGAAAACTGGCACATTATTGCCCCTTCTATTAAAGTGCACGATCTCAGACTTGGCAGCATGTATCACCAAGCCTTTTTGCTGAGCATACGTATATAGCCTATCTAACATCAGTGGAGCTGATCAGGAAGGTTACTGGTGAGGCACAGGTCGTCTGCATACAGCATGTGAGTGATTTGAACGTCCCTAGTGCTTGTTATAGCCCCTTGCACATTTTCTGCCAAGCAATCCACGTCATTGTGTACAAGGAAAACAACAAGGGGGAAAGCGGGCAGCCCTGCTTAACTCCATAATGGGGGCGCACACGTGCTTGCTTGCAGCCATCCACCAAGATGTACTTATCATTAGCATACATGCTTTAAATGATAGGCAACAGGCACATAGGCATACGGATGTGCTGAAGGTGAGTCCAAAGAGTTCCCTAGGAATTGTATCGTATGCTTGAAATAAATGAAAGCTGCGTGCAGCCTTGGGGATGCATATGGGCGCTTGACCTGAGCAGCATGCTGCAAGTGTCACAAAATAAATATGTGCTGCAAAGTGTTACGGCCAGGGTAGAAACCAAACTGAGTGTCTGGAATCTTGTCTTTTTTCCTGGCACCCAGTGACCACCTCCCTAAGAACATTAGCATGCAGCCTGTACAGGTTTGCCACCAACTGCGAGCATGTGGTAATTCCTTGGGTCCAGCACAGAGCCCTTCTTGTAAAGGGGAGTTATCTTAGCCACTTTCCAACAAGCAGGGATCTCAAGCCAGACCAAGCTGAGAGCTGACAGCAAATGAAAGAGGCATGCAAGAGGCATTTGCCAAAAAAGTAAGCAAACCTGGGGCCAACTTGCTGGAGTAGACTTCTGTGCTTGCTCTTCCTCATGGTCTATCTGGTGGGACCCTGCCATTCATGACAGGGGACCTTTCCTTAATGCATGTGAGCAGAGCTGGACTAATCTTCCTTTCTTTTTTTTTAGCAAACCTGGGGATGTGAACACACAAAAATAGCATATTGCTCATCCTAAACATCATCTTTTACATGACATAAGCCACAGGCGGGAGAAATCTTTCAGCATTCCATGTAGCTTGCTCTACTTTGAGGGCAAAAAGGCGAGGTCGGGGTACAATGCACACAATGTGTCTGGGCAAATCCAGGTATAAGTTTTCAGGAAGCAGGAAGCACGAAAAAGTTACAAGAGCATTTCTGATTGGGAGAGCACACCGATTATGTTAGATATAACTACCCTATGTGTGTACTACACTGGCATTCAGTGCTCATCCATTTGTAAGAATGAACATAGCATGTACAGGAAGGATGAGTGTGTGAGAGGCGTGCTTATGCTGAGTCTTGGTGCCTGATACGCATCCAGACACATGACTCCGCATAAGCACACATTTTCTCACTCATACTTGCGTGGTTTATGTTAATCTGATCAAGCCTGACTGGTGCCAAATTGGTTTCATGCCTTCTGCACTGCTCGCTGTCAGTATTTTCCCAGGCCGACAATAATCCTTGTGTGCTCCTGCGCGATATCGATTGCTCGCTGCGATCGATCGCTCGCTGCTCATGCCTTGCCTTGAATTCTTGAAGCTTGGTCTTGCGGCCTGACTGCTGCTGCAGCCGCTCCAGCTCCTGCATACGTTTTGGTGTGTGAGTTGGAGGCTTATGGGGAGGAAGTCGGTTGCAGGTGTCGATTTGTGTGTCAAGTGGATCTCAGTCTTGTGGCCCGAGTGTTGCTGCAACTGCTCCAACTCCTACATTTGTAGTACAGCAGATGCATGTGTGTGACCGGCACCAGGTGCTGCATTACGCACAACACGCTCATATCCAAACGCAGGAGCAGCAGCACAGGCAGGCCATGGAGGCAATGCAGGTGCAGGTGGCGGAGCTGCAGTACCAGCTCCAGATTCAGCAGCAGCAGCTGCAGCAGCAGCAGCTGTACGTTAGGCCGTCCTTGCGCACCAGGGAGCTTGAGCAGCTGGTGGTGACGTTGCGTGATGAGCGGCAAGATGCCTGGCAGGAGGCAGAAAACGCGCATCAAAGGCAAACAGATGCGGAAACCCGGCTGCAGGAGCTGGAGCAGGAGAAGGAACAAGAAGCGCTGGCTGCGCGCGCAGCTGCAGACGTGCTGGAGTCCAAGGTTGCGGCGTGCCGGAAGCACATTGGAGGCTTGGAAGCGGAGGCTGCGGCTGTGACAGTGGCTATCAAGGCGACAGCGGCGGAGGCAAGCAACAGGCTGAGATCCTTGCGTGTAGTTAGGACTAAAAAAGAAGAAGTTTTATTTTGGCTGTATGGGCCCTGGTGCAAGCGTGCCCCTAGGGATGGCAATACCCACCATGTTTGAGAAGGTCTGGCGAGAAACATTTACCAGTCGCTTGGCACCTATTTGGTTATGACAGAGAGGGAAGGGGACGAATCAAAGCAGGCGCTGCTCAACAATTCCAGGTACTGTCCAGTCACTCCCAGACACACAGAAGGGGGAAGGGAAGCACTCTGAGTGCTTACCTTCTGCTTCAGTGCTCCACCTCACAACCATGTCGCCTCCTGATTCCTTTTCATGAACCTGGTGATAGCTGTCACTTGTCTATAATCTTCGCAAATTATATTTATCAGAATGCTTTAAAAAACTTAGCTCTAATCTTCTAGGCTGTCATCACGTCTGCCATCTTCACACATGGAATTTTCAGAATGCCACAAAGAAGCCAGCCCCAGTTTTCCTGCTTGCTTTCATGCTTGCTTGCTTTCCATGAAGCAGGGAATGATCAAAGGAATGTTGCTAGCTAGGTTTTCATGCGCAACCTGCTACATGTAAGAAGTGGTGGCCTGTCTAGGGCCTTGACAGCATGTGCTACCAAGGCATCTAACAAGCACTTCCTCCAGGATGTCTTGTGCCACCTCACTCACAGGTGGAGCAAGCAAGGCGGACAAGGCAGACAAGAACGCGAGGTGCGGGCCTGTCCTGGGCAACAACACCCAGCATGCCTGTTGCTTACAATAATCACCATCCACATGGCAGCATGCATGAGAAAATGATAAGAGATAACATGATATGAAGTGGTGATAGATGATAGAAAGTAATAGTAAGGATGACAAACTTAACAAGGCATTTGCCTTGGCCTGGCAATCTATTGGAAGGCTTGCGCCCAAAGCAAGATGTTGTGGAGAGTGTAAGATGATGATGTACAATGATGTGTGAATTGCTTTAGCGGATTTTGGTTGCTTGGTCAGAATTGATTTGGGTTGCTGGTAGAATACCTCATCCTATGTTGTTCATGGAGCTTGTTATTGCACAAGTTTTGAGCATGACCTCTTATATCTGGGAGCTTGAGCCTATCAGACATTAATGCAATGCTACTCATATTTTAGAAATTCAACATGGGTCTGCACCTTCCCTTCATATCATACTGCTCAGGGGTCTTGCGTCGGGAAGGCTATCCTGAGGGGTTTGAAGGCGACAGTGAGCCAGACACCTGTGTCATCTGTGAGTTGATGGGTGCCTTTGGGGCAATGAATAAAGTGGCAACTAAAAGAGAAGCAGAAAGAAGTGCTAGAACTCGATTCTGCCATCCTTGAAACTGCTGTGACACTGCTTCCCTGTATTATCGCAGAGCTGGACAGCTCCCCCATATCGCTGCACATGCTCTTTCCCAGTTTTCTTTCTTAATTACAACCACGCCAATCATTGAACATCATTTTCATCAAAAATTGATGAAAATCAGAGGACCTCAGATCACTCTTCTGGCCTCAGATAACCCGAAAACGGCCCACAGCTCCACCTCAGGACCATTTTTCACTCCCTGCTTTTTTGTGTTTGTGACCTAAATGTACATTACTAACATCCTGCACATTCAAAAAAATAAAGAAGGATGTCAGAAATTGACCTTTTTGGCACCCCTTGTGCTGGATTTTCTTGGAGGGAAATGGCTGAAATTCTATATCTCACCAGCCACTGGGTCTTTTCACTCCATTTCTTTTGCAATGACACTATTTTGGTACAAGGACTCCAAATCACCAATTAACACCCAATATATTGCAGTGGGTGGTCAGGAATGTAGATCAGGTGGTCAAAAATTAGGGTTCACGCTGCGGCTATTAGGCATGTGTGCCCCAACTGGCACCTCCAGCACCTTACTGCTATTGAAACACCATAGGAACCCAAGCTTGAAAAGTGCCAGTTGGGGCACATATATGCAGCGAGCATGCAAAAAACAGGCAATTTCAGGCCTCAGTTGTCAAGCTCTGGTATTATTGTCCTCCCTCTGGTGAATGTTTCTAATTTATGTAATGAAGCTGCTTATCACAGGTTCCCAAGTCACGCGTGCAACTTTGAGCAGCGGTAACTCTCTGCAGAGCCCTTTTGCCAAGATGAAGTTTAGTGCGTTCAATGCATCCAAGTTGGATGGTCGTTAGCACTATTTTTATCCTGGATCACTGGTTCTGCGGCAATCTATGCCCAGTCAAAGTTTGACTCGAAATCAGAGCCAACCTTGGAATTTCGACCCCCAGTTTTAGATGTTGGCTTTATGTGAGAAGTTGTTTCGTCGCAAATTTTTGTAAGAAATTCCTTGAAGAGCGCTCCCTGAGTGAACTTTCATTTATGGATTCCAGGAGTCTGGGCACTGACCTTACTAAACCCCCAGACATTCTTGCCTGCCCTGACCCACCTAGGCCACCAATCAGCTTCATTTCTTTTGCAATGGTGTCTGTTGTATCACTGCTACGCGCCTGAGGGTATATTTGACTAACAGGTTGGATTGGAAGTTTCCCACCTTCCGCCACGTTCACCCCTTTTCCCCTTATTGAGCAGCCTTGCACGCATACAGAGCCAATTGTTGCAAGATTTTTCCTGCAAAGTTGTGCCCCTATAACTTTAAAATAGGAATGCATAAAGGTTTTGGGAGGGGCGAGGCCAGGGAGGCTCAGAACAGCTTCCTGATATAGAACCTTCAAAAATGGCCAAGTAAGGACCCCCTGGCTGCTTATGCTGCTTCTTATGCTGCTGCTTATGTTGCAAAAAAGTAATTTAGCCTGTCATTGCTTCTGCTTCTCTCAGGTCTAGACAACAATGTGGGCACCGTCTTCACACCATGTGGCCACATGTGCTGCTGCGTTGGGTGTGGCCTTGCCACATCCATGTGCCGTTGCCCTATCTGCAGAGTTAGGGGTCGGACAATCCGCGTGTACCGACCATAAGAGATTAGTAGTAACTGTAGTATTGCTTTGACCATCAAAACGTGAAGTCTTGATGAAGTTCTGACACTTTGCAACTTTTGAACGTGTCGTTTGTGTTTCACAGGATAAATGAGTTGTTTGCGTATTTGATGTAGAGAGGTGAGACCGTCTGAAGCAATGTGTGAATAAGAGTGTGACATGGCAGCAGCAATTGCTGCTAATTCAGATCGGCATATGGTGTTAATAATTCCAGCATCGTTAGGCTAAACACATTTTATACTGTCAGTAACAGGGAAGTACTAAACACCTGCTCCAATTTCTTGTTTGTCATTCTGGATATGACAGCTACCATCAGTGTAAGCCCATGTACTCCAGTCAGGGACTTTGAGCATGAGGGTTGGACTATTGGTTAGGTAAAAAGAGTCTTCCTGATTACCTTTGTGTGGGTTGGTTGGATTTCTATATATTTGTCGTTTGTCAGAGGGGAGGCGTTAGCACTTTTTGAATCCAGGCATGTCGGTATGTATTGTATTGAGAGTAGAATGCCAACACTGCGTAGCTTCCATCCAGCTTCTGGTACAACTGTATCCAGGCCCTGTAGCCAAGCTGGGTTATAATTGTTAAGGTGGATCCTCGCAGCTGTGTTCCAGACTGCAAGAATTTGTAGATCCCAGGTGTGAGAAACAGGTATTTCCTGGTCGGCACAGGATTGTAGATTGTTGTGGCAAAGGTTGGTATGTGCGGTGGTTCCAAGTTCATAACAGAGATGTGGATAGGCAGTGATGAGTTTGGAATAGGGTTTTGTTATCATGTGTTCCTCCAGACAAGGAGGAACACGAAAGTAGCAGTGGCCTCTGTGTTGGGAATGGCTGAGTAGGAAAGCATGGCGCAAGGACGGATTCATAGCATTCTCATCATAAATGGGATGGCAGTGTCACGCCGTATTATTGTTATTGATAGATTGCTACAGAATTCTGGATTGGGTAGTTTGGTCAGTTGGATGAGACATTTATCTAGCCCTGGAGCGAATGGCGGAGCCGGTTATTGAGAATGTTCGCTTCTCCCTAATTGATATTGGACGCACTCATATAACATGTAAAGCACGACTGATGACTGAGTACAGAGCTGTCTGCGCTCCGGGGAGAGCAGGGCAGGCAGCCAAGCAAACACAGGGAGTATGATTTGGGTGTAGGTCTCTGTGTGCTGCTTTTGATGGGGAGAGCAGCTCAACCAACACAGAATCACTTCCCCTGGGGCTCGCTGGAAACAGCGGTTCCATCCTTTGCGCTAGAGTTGCCTATCCTCTGGACCTTAAACCTTTTTGTTTGGTAAGGCCCAGATTCATAAGAGGTGTGATTGTATACTCATTGTAATTGTTGCCAGCCACCCCAATTAAGATGATGTGCAGAGTCACCTTGTTATTCCTGTTTGGATTCCTTGAGCTGCAGGGTTGAAGTCTGGTTAGTGCGTGGGCATGCTGGGCAGTTGCAGTTTCCAAAGTAACGGAGGGCTTGGTGTCTGGACAGAATTTCAGCTCAACAAGGTGGATATCCCTGTCTCGAGGAGGGATCTTGGAAGGATCAAGGTTGGCTTGTCGGCCTGGGATAGAGCGCACAAAGAGAGCATCAGGGCGGCTTTGGTGCCGGGCAGGAGAGCCAGTACCATCAGGGAAAACCCAGTCTGGAATAGCTCTTGATATGTTTTCAGGGTCTTCTGGTGAGGCCCTTGCTAGCTTGCTAGTTAAGGGACCTTTCCTTAATGCACGCGGCCTGTGGCCTGCGTAGACTTCTCTTTTCTTTCTTTCAGGGACTTGTATGCCCTGATCCAGGAGTCTCTCATTACTGAAGCCACCCATACCAATAAGGGATGAGCCATACTGGCCTCTACTGAAGGCTTTCACACAGAGACTAAGGGGTTCATGGTGTTTGTTGGTGTGCATCCCGCTCATTGTTGAGTTTGTACACCTGAGGAGTTTGTGATCAATGTGGTCCAGATCATCGCAAAGAGGGCACCTTCAAGAACTGGAAGAAAAGTTAAAAGTGAAGGCACGTCTCTGTGTACAGTATATCTGTTCGGTACTTCATCATATTTAATTGCTGTTTCAGAGTAATCTCTGGATTTTGCGAGAAGGAGTTGCTGATCTCCTTGTTAGCAAGTCGAGAGATTGATCGGGTTGTGTGCTCTGGTGTTCGTAGTGGTGGTGGATGGTATGGTATCGTTACGTTTCTGCCATCTCTGGTAGTGGTAGCCAGAGATGTCAGCAGAGCCAGGCTTGTGTTTCCTGTGCATATGTGCTTTAAGTTTGTCGTTCAGGTTGGTGAGGTAGTGGATTGAGAAAGTGTGGGAGCGGTGCATGCCATCATTCTGTGCGCGAGAGGTCTTCAAAGAGAGTCAATGAAAATTGTAGAAGGGGTCCCTGGCATCTGGAAGTGCAATATCTATGGTGTCTGAGAGGGCTGCAGTGCGAGCGCAGGCGTCAGCCCCCTCACTGCCTATAATGCCAGAGTGGGCTTTGACTTTGTAGAAATGAATAGGATGAGGGGAGTGCTCTAATATGGTTGATATTGCATGAATGAGCTCTGCATGTAGGTGATTCCTCATGCGCATCGGATTGAGAGTTTGCTTAGAAATCTGGGAAAGGCAGGATGCACTATCCGTGGCAACATGGGTTTGCCCTTGTTGGAGTGCCACAAGATTACCGACAAGTTCTGCTCTGGTGATGGTATTAGTAGGCACATGGCCATTGGGTTTGACATGCAGCTGCAAGTATTGGTAGGGTGGACTAGTGTCTCTTCCTGGTTTGCAAACACCTGAACCAGAAAGTGGTGGGGAGTCATCATCTTTGTTTTTAATTACACTGCCATCAGTGTAGGTGATTTCTCTCCCATCTTTGGTTTTAAGTGTGAACATCTTTTTGAATTTGGCAGGGACACAAGCTGCCCTAGCCTGAGGGCATTTGTGTAAACAGCTATGTGTGTCAGGGGGAAGTGATTGGAGTTTCTCATTCCATGTGCTTGATGCTAGGTGTTGGTGGGTACGCAGTGGCGTGGTAGGATTAGGACGATCCAGGGGTAGCTAGTGACCTTCTGGTACATCTTGATTGAGGAGTTGGAACCAGTCTTTGTTTGCGCTATCTAGCATTACTCTGGCATTAAGATTCCACACGGCAATGAGTTGCATAGGATAAGAAGGTGGGGTAGGATTGGATGTGGTATCAAATCAATGTTGTGGTGCCTAGAATTGGAGGTTTCTGGTAGGAAATTTGGCAAGCACTTTTGCAAGATCTGGGTAATGATTAAGCCAGCTCATATAAGCGTTACAGCTGAATCCTCTCCAGTGGGGCAGGAGCATGAAGGTAGCAACTGGTTCTGTTGTTTGGAGGGAGGAGTACACTGCGTGGCGCAGGAGCCTAAACAGCTTCTCATCATCATGTGGGGAATGGCAGAAGGAGAAGCCATTGTAGCATACAGAGAGGGCGTCTATGTATGCTCCAAAAACCTGGTCCCGGCAGTTTGTGCTGAAATAAGTGTTGTAGGTGTCGTCAAATTCAAGAGGGTTGGAGAACCTCTCTGTTGAGACCATGCACCATTTATGCAGGGCTGATTGGATGTGGGGATGTGTGATCAGCGAGTTAGAATTGTGGAGCATTTTGCTCTTGGCTGAGAGATCTTTTTTGTTTAGCCTTGTGACGTGAGAGGAGTCCCATGGTTTCAGTTGCAGAATCCTAGACTGGTGGCTGGATGGTCGCGTGGATGCCTGCCCTTCTGGCTGCTTCAAAGGCTTCGAGCAGGGTCTTGAGTCTTTCTACAGTGAGCATGCCAACGCACTTGCCATTGGCATTGTAAATACAAGCGCATTCAGAGGTGGTTGCCTCTGGCATTTGTACCGGCAGTGTGACCTCATCAGGTCGGCCAGGGTGAAGACTTTCCTTCATGAGGTCAACACTTCTAATGATAATATCACCTTGCCATGTTGGCATGATATCTGTCTGGGGGTTGGTAGGTTGGAAGTCAAAGGTGACATTTTTGCGAATGGCGCAGCCGATAGTTGAGAGCCATGAAGATTCAGATAGGCTCTGAGGCTTGCCTTCAAAGCCTTGGTTCACAAGGTTGTCCAGGTCTATCTCATTGTCTAAGGGGTCTACTGTTTGTTCTGGTCTTTCCTCCTCAAAGGCTTGCACATGAGCATCCAAGTCTGGATGCATTTGTAACATATCGTCAGCTTCCCATTTAGGATGCCATTCCACATAGATCATTGTGCAATCTCCAGGGAAACTAATCCTTCCCGCTTTTTGGGAGTCTGACAGAGAGGCGCATGCAGGGTAGTCCCAGTGCTCATTTATAAACTAATTAGTTTGCTCAGCCCGGTCACTTTGGGAGCAAGCTTTGACATCTATGAGACAGCCCCAATGGTAAGTGCGGTAGCAGGTATCACAGGTGGGCATATCGTCGTAGCATGCATTAATGCTGTATGCATGCATTAATGCATGCAGCGATGCATGCGGCAATGCATGCAGCAATGCAAGCAACGATGCATGCAACAATGCATGCAACACTGATGACACATTCACGCTCTCATGTGCATCATGGCATCCTCTAGTGCTGTTTAGAGCGTCGTGTCTCTTGTAACTCAATGGAGTTATGACTGAAGCTTTGAGTCAGTGAAGGGCTGGCTTCGCCAATCTTTCAGCGTCGCTTACGACGCTTCCTCCGCTTGTCTTTTCTCTTCTTAGGTAACCTAACCTTAGCTTAAGGCTTAGGTATAAAGAGTCCTTCGTGATTACCTATTATACCTGATCGCACCTATTATACCTGATCACCTTTTAAAAAGAAAATGAAAAGTCTAGGCAAGCCAAAGGCGTCTTTCCTCCTCCTGGTATCCACCTCTGCGCGCCCAGCGCCCCCCCCCACCTATTACCGAGTGGTTTGATTAAATTTCTTGATACCTGTCATTTTTCAGAGGAGACGCATTGGCAATTTTAGAAAAGAAAAGAAAAGAAAAAAAGAAAAGAAAACCTATGTAGGCAGTGAAACACTCCCTACATCAATTAAGGAAAGGGGGCCACATTGGTGCACAGACCGTATGACCCACCCACCACGAAGTTCAGACTGAGAGAAGCACGGCAGACAGAGAAAGAAGACAGGTCCAGCAACGAGAAAAGAAAGCAGGATGATAGCTGAAAGACTGGAGTTCCAGACCTTCAACAGCAAGCAGAGTCAGCACTGTCAGCCTTCCAACCAAGGAAAGCCATGCCCAGCAGCTGTCTGCTGAGCACAACTAAAGTCTGCATTCTGGCAGACTAGCTTAACTAGCTGCTAGCAACTGCTGACCACGCAGAAGCCTGTGGAACAGCCCTTAGAGCACTGGTGCCGACACATTAAGTGCACGCCTTGCCCGGCCCCCAGACCACAGGCACCACCCTCCACTTGCCTTATATCCATGCCTCCCATGCCTCCCAGGCAGTTTTAGATGGATCGCTACGCAGTATTTCATGCTTACGCCTTTCCGGTCACATCTTTACGTGGAAAACCAACGGCATCATGGAAATAGGTGCCCATAAGAGCTTAAAATTTGCAACAAATGTGATTGGCATTCTGTACAAGACGAAGAGTACGTTATCCTGGACTGCCCATCTCAGGATTAAACAGAAACTTTGCACTCAGTTCCAGCATCTGTTTTGCTCTACACCCCCAAGCAGTGCATCACGCTTTAGAGACTTCATGAACCAGGCTGACGTCCTAGGATTAGCCCAGTTCGTGTCTGCATGCCTGAAATGCTGTGACTGAGCTTCTAGCTAATATCCCCATATTTGTTCTCTTCGGCTTAAATATGCTTCCTTATTTTCTGGTCCTCTCCTCTCTTTATCTCAAGAAAAGAAAAGAAAAACTACGTAGGCAGAGAAACTCTCCCTACATCAATTAAGGAAAAGGAGACACATTGGCTCAAGAGAGCCGTGAGTCCCCTCCACCACAAAGTTTTAAAACAAAAAGGGTTAATGGGGGTCAGGAGGGTTACTGGAAGCACTTGGCTCCAGAACCTGGCTGTGAGAATTGCTTTTGTTCTCAATTGCACGCCTAGTGGTAACCAGTTTATGAGCATATTTAACAGAATGGGCATGCAGGCTGCGAGCAAGTTTCAAGGCACGTTGTTGGTCAAGTCCCAGTTGTTTCAACTGGTTCAGGGTATGCTCCCTATAGCAGGTCCCACCAACACCCAGAAGGATGGTATGCAGGGTAACAGCTTTAGCAGAAATAAGTCTGCAGAGGTCTGCGTGCTGCCGCTGTGCCGCCTCCAACTGTTGTCCAGGCCTTGTATCTTCACAGTACTTGATTTCAATTAAGTGTACATGGCGCTGGTTGACATTTAATTTGTGGGGTTGTCGCACGCGGTTAGAGCCATTGATCCTCGGTGTTGGGTGTCTGCTGCGTAACGCATAGTGTGAACAGGAGGAAGAAGGAGAAGAAGAAGTGGGTTTGGCTTGGTAAGGAGTAATCAGTATAGCATCTGGACGGCTAGATTTGAGTCTAGATCTCTTGGGAAAATTACGTGGAAAGAGGTAAGGGGGGATAATTCTATTGGATGCATGTGCAGGAATTTGGAGGTTGTGCTGCGCCAACCTATCATCTTTTCCTATGTCCGTGTTAACCAAGCCTGCCCCCCAAGGGCTTTTGCTAAGAGCTTTGGTTATCATCCTTCCTGCAATATTGTGGCGTTCAGTTTTCATGCAGGAGATGATATGATTTTGGCAGCCAGAGAGCATGTGGAGTGCACTGTCTAATTGGTGACAGCCTGGGAGGGGGCATGAAGGGTCAGTGGACCTTTTGAAAAGTACCGCGTGTTTCTGATTATAGAGAGTGCCTGTGCGGTATTGAAGGATGGTGCGCTTCACAGGAAAGGATATTCCAGACATGTTCCTGAAGGCATTGCTAATTTTCTTGTCAACGTGAGGTAATAGGCTCTGATAGTAAGAGTAGTAACCTGTGTTGGAGTTAGCATATCCAAGTCTGTGTTTTGTGTGCATGTGAGACTTGAGAGCATTTTGAAGATTGGGGAGGTAAGTGAGCTTGGGAGTAGGTGGGGGGTCTGTGGATGTGCCCTCAGCATGTTCTCTTTTTTCCTCCTTGGCTAACCAGAATAAATGAGAAAACGGGTTCCCGCCGGGACCTGCGCTGGGGATCCCAGTATCAGCCATGCTATTATTGGCTTGTTTAGCCTGATAATTTGCTATAGCATCTGCACATTCATTACCGGCAATACCAGCATGAGATTTTACTTTGTATACACAAATATTGGTTTGTGAGTTGCTAATGAGGGTAGATATGGTTTTTAGGACATCCCCTTGAATGTGTTGTTTGTGTTTCTCAGGATAAATAATTTGCTTACGTATCTGATGAAGAGAGGTGAGACTGTCTGAAGCAATGTGTGAGTAAGAGTGTGTGATGGCAGCAGCAAATGCTGCCAGTTCAGCTCGGCAGATGGTGTTAGTAATTCCAGCACCGTTGGGCTCAACAAATTTTATATTGTTTGTGAGAGGGCAGTAAACACCTGCTCCAATTTCTTGTTTGCCATTTCTGGTATGACAGCTGCCATCAGTGTACGCCCATGTCCTCCAGTCTGGGACTTTGAGAGCAAGGGTAGGATTGGCTAGGCACAGAGACTACCTCATAATTGTTTATGAGCGGGCTGTTTGAAATTCTGGAAACTTGCTGTTTGTCAGAAGGGAGGCGCTTACAATTCTCGAATCCAGGCATGACAGCGTGCATGGAATTGAGGATGGCATGGCTGCTGACACTGAGCAGTTTCCAATTGGCTTTTGTATATTTATCTATATCACTAGCCAGGCTCCGTAGCCAAGCTGAGTTATGGTTGTTTAGATGGACCCTTGCAGCAGTGTTCCAAACCGCAATAATTTGTATGTCCCAGGTGTGCTGAGGAAGAGGTATTTCTTGGTTGGGGCATGATTGGGGAGCCACGTAAGTAAGGTTGGTGCGCGGGATGGTACCAAGTTCATAGCAGAGGTGGGGGAATGCAGAAATGAGTTTGGAGTAGGGGTTAGTTATCATTTGTATTCCCCAGACAGGGAGGAACATGAAAGTAGCAGTGGCCTCTGTGTTGAGAATGGCTGAGTAGATAGCATGACGCAAGGCCTGAGTCATGGCATCCTCGGCGTAAATGGGATGGCAGACAGAGAAGCCTGAAAATCTGGAGGAGAAGGAGTTATGATGGGCACCAAAAAGAGTGTCTCGGGGGTCAGCGCTCCAGTAATTCTGGTATTGTGGGTCATGGTCTAGCGGGGAGGCCATTTTGTCTTGAGTTACCAGGGCCCAACGCTGGAGGGCAGTATGGATGTGGGTTGGCAGGGCCCGAGAAAAGGAGTCTTTAATCTTTTTGCTAGTGTACTTGTTTTCTAGCAAAGTCTTGCGAGCAAGGAGCCCTTGCAGCTCAGATGCAAAGCTAATGGGAGCAGGTGTTATGGCTTCGTGCAAGCCCGCAAGCTTGGTCCTATAGAAAGCCTTGTAAAGGATTTGAAATCGGCTAGGGGTTATCATCCCAACACATTTACCTTGTGTGTTATAAATGCAGGCCAAGTATGATTTGTAGATTTCTGGGAGGATAAGGGGAGGTGGAGCACTAGGGTGGGGGCTTTGTGATTCAGTGTCTTGTGATGTTTGATCAGGGTTTTGTTTAACTGTGTACTTGACAAGGTCAATGTCATGCAGCCAGAATTCGCTGCAACCAGTGGGTTTTATGTCTACTTGTGGGTTGGTGGGGTGTATGTCAAAGGTAACTTTATTGCGCAGTATTGTGTCAAGCTTTTGCTTCCAAGTATTAGTCGTATCAATTTTTTCAAAGCCTTGCCTCTCAAGGTTGGAAAGAGCAGAGTCTGCTGTGGTTCGGGAAAGGTCGGGTTCGCTCTGTCTGGTTTCAAATTCAAGCAAACACTGTTGGAATTCAGGCCAGATCTCTTTAAATTCCTCAGGCTCCCAGGAGGGTGTCCAAGTGACCTTTATGAGTTCTTCTTTAGATTGACGTCGTAGATTGATCTCACTCTTCCAATAGCGTGGCTCCCTACGTTCCTGGCATTCACCATGTACAGTCTTATCATATCTCTTCTCTCTTAAATCAAACTTGAAGTAATAACAAGCTTTTTTCCTTTTCTACATGAATTATTGTTTTTTATGAGCAGGCTAGCAGTCAACCGTTTTGACTGGATGCCTTCTTTTTCCTGTAAATTGTAACCTATATCCCCCTCACCAAGGAATAAAAATCTGGATCTGGAGGGTTACTGGATGTGAACTGACCTACCTGACCTTACCGGAAGCACCTGGCTTGTCGTAGAACGAGGTAATTTCCATTTATAATTCCATTCTCTGCACTTTGTCCAGAATCACCAACAGGAAAAGTTAGTTGGATGGCTTAAGTTCGCTAGTGGATGGCTTGACGTGTTTGTGGCAGGCTCTGCCTGAGCTGAAGGTGCGCCCTCCCTGCTTGCTTGCTTATTAAGTGGGGCGTGTATCAAGGAATTGCTGCTTCGTTTCCTCTGCTGTGTTAGCGGCGCGCACACATGGGACAGATTGCTGTCCGGGCAGTGGCCTATGGTCGAACTCATTTGGTGTGACAGGCTTGTAGAAGGTGGTCTCCTCCAAGCATAGGCCAGAGACATTTCAGGTTGTGTTCCTGCAACCCCCCCTTCCCTTCAGTTTCTTCTTTCGCGTCTGCTCAGGTTCAATCAGGTCGTGCTTTAATCCAGCTGAACATGTGTATGGCAGGCTCTGCCTGAGCTGAAGGTGTACTATCTGCGGCTTCTTCCCTCTCAAGTGGTGTGTATCAAGGAATTGCTGCTTCGTTTCCTCTGTTGTGTTTGCGGCACACAAACATGGGACGGATTGCTGTCTGGGCAGTGGCCTTGAGTCGAACTCATTTGGTGTGACAGGCTTGTAGATGATGGTACTCAGACTCTTCCGAGCGTAGGCCAGAGGCATCCAAGGTTGCCTATGCCCCTCACAAAGAAAGAGGCTCTTTCTTTGTGCGCTCCTGTGGTAAAACATTGGTTTTGCATCCTTCGGACATACCCCTTTTCTTCGGTTTCCTCGTTTACAGTTTCCGCCTCCGTGTGCTGGAATGTACCAGCACCAGGCCTATTAGTCCAACGTTGTGGTTAACGGTCCATTCTATAAGTCTGTTAATCTGTAAGTTAGCTGGTTTGCAACTTCCACTGGAAGTCGGAAAGTGTGATTTGGTATGATCTGGACCTGATTCAGGCCAGCTGATTCTGATGTGCACCTGATCAGGAGTTCATGAATCAGAAGTGAGATCTGAAGGGTCTAAGAATGGCATCAATACCCATCATCAACTTGCGGAACAGGTGAGCTTAAGTGCCATGTACATCACCTCATTTCAAATTTGCAAAAAGCTCTTGGATGGGCTTGCAAGCTAGGGAGTTTTGATTCAGGTCCAGACAGCCTGAGCAACTACCTGAACCAGGTCATCAGGTCAGGCCTCTGAGGGTTAGGCCAAACACTTCTGACCCGGACCTGATTCAGGCTAGATCCATTCTGATTGACAAGCTGAATCAGTTCCGAACTGATTCAGTCCAAAGAACTGATTCAGGTCGCTTCTTCCCTGAATCAGACCAGATCAGAACTGAATCAGGTTAGGATCAGAAGACTCACACTTTCCGACGCAGCCAGGGACCTTTCCTTCATGGCACAACCTTTTTGGCCAGTGCATATTTTCTTCTTTCCTTTTCTCTGCAGCTTTGCATTCCATCAATGGAGAGCTGCGCCATTGGCAAACCTAACAGAACAGCAAAATAATCTCCATATTCCTTCAGCCAGTGGCCTGCTGATGAACCACGACCAGCAATGAAAACAACATAATAACAGCTCAAGTGAAATGTAAGGAAGAGTGTGATCGGAAAACACAGTCATTGAGCTCAATGCATATTTCCAATAATGGTTCCTAACACGTTATAGACAAAAAAGTGTCCAAGAAAGATGAGCCATATCTGATCAAAACACAAAGAATGAAGACTACAGATAAGAACAAGTGACTTACTACGCATGTTTATCGTTTTTTTCTGTACATATGTGAAGTTTTCTTGCTGTTTGAAATGCTACATGTCCCTTGACCAGAAGAAAACAATATGTACACGCGAAATGAATGATGAATGATGCAGAAAGGCTTCAACCTCACATCCCTATCCTCCTCATGAAGCACAAGAATATGCACCAGAAAGCAGTACAGTCATGCTTCCAGCACATTTCAATCATATTTCAATCACAAATCATAAATACCCTATGATTCTAATAATAGATACACAAGGCAGCTTTGAAATATTCCCCAGTAAAAAGGTTCTGATGAAGGAGGAGGAGGAGGAGGAGGATGCAACATATTGTGCGTTTGTGGAAGTGCATAGTCTGAGGATCTAAGCAAAACTTTCTCTTTCACGATCAGCACAGGCATTCTGAGCAAAGCAAGTAACAACCCCGTAATAATGTTGTACCACATAAATGGGCAAATTCAGCTTCCACTAACAAGCGTCAAGGGGGACGATGATGCAGGGATGTCATGTGCTCTACTTAGCCAGGACTTGCGCCCTCAAGGTAGCATTCTCATCTTCCAATTTGCTGACCATGGCCCTGAGGAACTCCACCTACACCAGCAGTATTTATTTTGTGCATGAGGTCGCTGATACGCTTTGTACAAGAGAGCATGAAAGCTTGCAAATGTGTGAAGCACTTTGTGTGCCGGCAAGGAGGCTGCTTTCAAAATCATGAACCACGAGCATTCTCAGCTGCAATAGCTTTTTGCCTTTTACGTGAGACCTACACACGCACGCGCACTCACACCCACACCCACCCACACTCACACACACACTCACTCACGAACACACACACAGACACGTACACACAAACATACACCTTCCCACACGAACACACACACACAAGTGTTCTGGCACCCCGTTTTTTCACATCTGTCCAGCTCCCAAATAATGTCCGATATCCAAGACCACCTCACCTCTTCTTGCAAGGACATTGCATTGTTCAACTTAAGGTTGTTCTTGATGGCTCGGGCTCGTTGAGCGTACCTGTTGGTCACAACAATGAAATTCAGATACACGAGAAATGAAGAGAATGATCAGAGATGCCGAATGGATTGCAAAGATTTCAATGGACCATGATGTCCATTTGGTGCAAAGTGGGCAAAGGGGAGGATCTGTGTGCATGACAAGTCTGTGCGACGTGGGTGTGGGTCAGGGGGAACGTGAAGGCCAAAAGGTGCAGCAAGCCTACCCCAATTCCTAGAAAAGTGGCAAAGTAAGATGGTCAGTAGTGGGGTGAAGTCAGAAAGGTCCTGGGAATTCTATGGACTTAAATCCACTTTTGGGTGTGACAGGACATGTATGCACAAGCATCTGCAACTTTGCTTTGTCCATGAACTCTGCAGCAGTCTTTGAGTTATATTAGTTTTGAACCTTCTTAGAAGTCTGAAAAGAATGCAGGTGGTTGCAAAATTTGAAGGTGTGCCAAAGGTTGTACCCTTCAAGTCCCCTTACCCAAAAAAGTAGGGTCCCGTAAAGGGAGGTAGGTGGCGGTTTGGGGGGTCCAGCCCAAAATGTACATTGCCTTCCATTATATCTTTTTGCGAGTCTCCCAGGGGGCATTCCCTGAAAATCCAGCCCCCTCCGCCGTTCCACTTTTAGAACCCCAAAGTCTCAGATCAAATCCAGGTGCACACAGATGGAGAGATCTTGGGATAAGGTTACTATTTAGCCGTTAATACATGGCGTCTATACAAGTTGTAAGACAACAGTCCTCTTCGGGATGCTTAAAACTTTCCTTGGCCCTAATGCACTCTCTTTTGTGTGTTTTTGGCATGCTGAAGCTATTGGGTTTCATACTCACACCTGCACCTGCTAAGGTACAGCCCAAGGGAGGAGTGCGCAAAAAGAGGAGAGCTTTCAGGAAAAGATGGCTCTCGTAAATGCAAGTAGGGAGAAGACAAAGACACAATCCTTGATCCCTCCTTCTTGCCTACAGGTGCCTCGAAGCACGAAGGCTCAGTGCCGTAATAAACCTTGTACTCACCTGAGGGTGTTTAGTGTCTGCTCATAGTTCACATTGGCAGGAGACACGCAGGCAAGCATGAGGGTCTCTGCAGAGCCTCCCAACGAGTCTTTGAGCACTCTTGTGAGCTTTGAGTTGCGGTAAGGGACCTGCAGACATATGAGTGCGCGCACAGAAAAAGCCTGGGGGTCTGCAGAGCCTCCTAGCAAGTCCTTGCGCACTCTTGTGAGCCTTGGAATGCGGGAAGGCATTTGCAGATGCATGAAGTGCATGCACAGGGAGTGCCAATCAGTGCTTCTATCCTTGACAAGAACACGACCAAATATTTTTGCAAGCCCGCCTTGTTGGTGAGTGGAAAAAGAATACACCATTGCCAATGGTCACAAAAAAACTCACATGTTTCCTGTTCCCGTCTGTTAGCGCATTGATGCAGTTGCCAAGCTCGAGTAGGCTCTTGTTGATGTTCACGCCTTCTTCAAATCGCTTGCCTGCTCAAAAAGGAGTGAAAAGTTGTGATACAGTCACAAAAATGGAATCTGTAAAAAATAGCGATGGAATTCGTAGAAACCAGCGATTACGAATCATAACATCTGCAGTCTGTGCAGCTCAATTGAGTCAAACCATGCTTGCTTGAGTGCTGCATGTGAGTCATGCCTTACTTGCTTAAGTCATGTCTTACTTGCAGGCAGCTCACTTGAGTCATGCCTACCTTGCTAAAGTGCTACGGGTGTGCTCTGCTGCTGCCAGGCAAAAAATCGTACAAGGCATAGAAGAAGAAAGCACAGGTTGCAAGCCTTGCTTCACCCTTACTACTCACCCTCATTGCCCGTCCCTTTTGCGCGCTCGCTTCCTGCCAAATCGACAATTTGGAGCTTGGAACGCAAATAATGAAGCTCTGATGGGAACTGCAACCGGTAAATAACAGATGGGGGTTATCTGAGGCCTGAAACAGGCGTTTTTTGCATGGTCCCTGCATAGATGTGCCCCAACTGGCAGCTTCAAACTTATAAAGCTGCCTGTAGCACTGGGGTTTGAAAGTAGGCAGTTGGGGTGCACATGCCTAATTAGCCTTGGCGTGGACCCTAACGGTTACCACAAAAAAATTTCCATCCGGACGACTTACAGCACCAATTTGGGTAATTACTAGTGCTGTGAAGTTCACACCTGGCTGCCCTGGCCCACCCTGCGCATCCCTCGCCCTGAAACTCAGCATGCAGGCCAAGCAAACTTCACCCATTCAGCCCTTTGATGTCAGGTGGGCAGATGGGGCCGTGGGCAAGGTGCTCAGGAATGAGCTTGGAATGAGTTTGTTGAGGAGCTGTAATGCACACAGCATTGCTGTGCTGATGATGCATCCATGCTTGCATATGCATCATGGCATGCTCCAGTGCTGTCAAAGAGGCTTTGCCAATTTTTCAGCGTCGCTTACGACGCTTCCCTCGCTTGTCCTTAGAGGAAATCCAGCACAAGGGGTGCCAAAAAGGTCATTTTTTGACTTCCTTCTTTCCTTCATATTGAGTATGCAGGATGTAGGCACGGTATGTGGAGGTTTAAAATGCCTAGTTCTGGAAATGAAAAACTGGTGAAACCAGCCCCTCAACTACTTAAGGCTGCAGTTATTCACTCACACAGTGCCCAAAACAACACCAAAGCATGCCATGGTGTACATGCATGCAGCATCCTGTGTTGCGATTGCTGCGCTGCGTGAGTTCTGCAAGGCTGAGAGCAAGAAAGCAAACGAGAATTGCTGTCAGCTGTTGCCTACTTACTTACTCTTGGGCTTGAACCAAGCAGGCCATGCACCTGATCCACAACATCCCCAAAGCATACGGGTAGGAGTGTATGTCCTACTCCTCATCAGCAGTGTCAAGGCTTTTTATATTCACTCGCGATGCACAGCACACCTTAGTTACAGCAAAAGCTATAGAACTCGTTACAATTACAATGATAGAAATCTGTTGAAACTATCGGCAAGCTGGAACCATCCGGAGGAGCAAATTCAAATGGATTTTGTAAGCCAGCCCGCTCCCAGACCCCGGACTCAGCAATGGTACAAGCATGAGTGTGCTGAGTGAGCCTGTGCCATCAGGCGCCGTTCTGTGGGTGTGGGGTGGCCAGACTGGGTTCCAGGATACATCAGCTTCTTCTAAGCTACCAAACATAATCTTTGTTCTTGATAACAATGCCCACTCCACCGCCAGTCAGCCAAGCTCAAATCCATCCAAAAAAGGTTTAATTGGCAAGCACGCTAAGTCCAAGAGCGGGGGTTGAGCTGGGCAGGCCATGCACGCCATCTTCTGCTCAGCTACCAAACAAAGAAGTTTCAGAACGCATTGCCTATGGCCTCCTCTGCCCCGCTGATGATGCAGGGCTGCCTAGCATAGTTTCTTTGGGCTGGACGTCGAGTTCCGGGGCAGGGGGTGCGCTGGGTGGGCCAGGGCAGCCAGGTGTGAAGTTTACCGGGTACCAGGCGAATTTAGGGGCTCTCGCCCCATGAATGGGGCTTGGCTAATAAGGTTATATATGCTATGCTGGAACATTTCATAGCCTGCAAGAAGATGAAACTCAACAGCGAGATTGCTTGATAATAGTCTCTTAGCCAAAACTGGATCCTCAGCTCAGTTGGCTACCAGGAGAAGAATTTACATCCTTATGATGTCGTATGACCTTCCTGCGCCAGAGACAACTGAGTCACCAGAAGTTGCCCGGAAGTTATTGGAAGTTGCACACAAACAGCTCAGCCAACATTATGGGTGCTTGTGTATAAAGCACAACATTGGTCTGTATTTTACACATCTAAGATGCAATACCCTACTTGCAGGTATGGAGCAAAACTTAGCTTGCCTTGGTGCATATAATTTCCAGGATGACATGGTTATTTTTCCTTATGTCTCTACCCCTGAACAAGCCTGCCTCAAGCATTCCTGCGTGCTGCCATGCCTCTTACCTCTTTCATCCGGGTGGACTTGATCTTTTGCTCCATATGGATTGTAACAATGGCATGTGAGCGTGAGCTGTGTTCATTCAACCTGCAAATAAGTGAAATTAGTACACATCGTAAGCTGGCAGAGGATGTGCTTTGCACGGTAGCACAATGTTCTTCCGTATATACACACATAAATGGTTTTGCAAGTCTGTCCAGCAGGGACACCTTGAGATTCATAGGAGATTCATGAGGAATCTTCAGAAGGAATACAAAGCATAGTGACACCAAGTGAGCACCAAACCACACAATGCCATGCCTGATAGCTCCTGCGCTGAACCACTAGTCGTATGAAACAAATTGGAGCATGGAAGCTGTGCATGCAATTCATTTTCAAGTAGGGAACATGCCGCACAGCTCCCTCATGTCAATCCCATTTGGACTTTTTGCTGGGTTTCCTGCACTGGATGCCAGTAGTAACTCAAAGACTAAAAGCTGAAAACCGCTGTTCACTTTACAAGTGGTAGACACCCTGCTTCTCTTGCACTGCACGCACACATGTCTGCATGCCAATGCTGATGAGTAGGTTGAAAAGGGATTTTTGGGCCCCTTTGGCTCCCTATAAAGCCTCTTAGCCTAGACCTCAACCCTTCACACCCAACTCCACGATGAGACCAAAAAGGTTTCATGATGCAAGCACACTATGTGGGCATATCCAAAGGAGCGTGACATCAGTGCATTCAAGACTCTAGGGAGGTCTTTGCTTACTTGTGACTGGCAGTTGCACGGACAGCATTTCCCATCTGCATGGCGTATGCCAAGTCTGCAGGGCTCCTGATTATCATGCTGTTGGCTCCTTCCACAAAAACCTGCATGCAGAGGCATGCCCTTCAATAGTCATCAGGACCCATGAGCAATACTTCCCTAAAAGAAATTAGCAATTTTGTACAGTTTCAGGTCCATAATAATGGCAAACAAATGCCTGCCAGCAAGCACACTTTTCTGTGCGTCCTTCATGTGCATCCTTCATATGCATCACATACACAGCCTGCCAGGAGCTCAGGCTTGGCAGCCAAATGGCTCTTATTTTTCCCCGCGCGTGTGCTTATGAGTCTCCATTGACATCAATGGCCTGGAAACAAAAAGGGGTGACTTAACCCTCATGGATTACATGGATACAATCAACATCAACATACTGCTGCCCCTGCTCTTGATCTCCCAAGAGTCCACCATGTCCAGGCTCATCTGGTTTTTACATTTTCATGCTTGTGACTGGTGTTCTTGAGCTAGAAGCCTGGCGCACAATGTTGATGTTTGGTTGTTCCTATGCAATTGCTTACATGGGATCTTCGAGGATAAAGGCTATTTAGATTTTTTGTTACGTGAGTTCAAGGCAGCATCAGCTATTCCATGGATGTAACGTTTGCGTAATGCAATCCTCCTCTGGCTTCTCTCCTGAACAATGCAAATACAAAGCAGGAAATACTCACCATTGACCAATGCAACCTAAGCAAGTTTCCCTCCCCAACTGCTTGAATGAATGCTTCAACAATGCAGGCACTAAGTGCCTGGAGGATGAGGTAAGAGAGAGGACTGTCTCTTTCCCCTGCTTCTTTTGGGTAAGGCAAGAGCTTACCTCTCCGCTTGCATGTTCCCGAATGTCCAGCTTTGAGCCCGTGCTGGAAGGAACGGCCTCAATATTTTGGCCAGGCGCATGGACGAGGAGGTCGTTAACCTGCTCGTTGTAGATCTCAATGTACTGCACCTGTGATGGTAGTCAGAAGCAACCGCCTCAAACACGTACCTTGCTTTGTTGCATAAATCAGTCAGAGGAGGACTGCTTTACAAACAAGCATACACAGTAGCCCAAGCCTTGCTCAAACTGCTCAATCTGCTCGCCACGGCATGATTATATTCCCATCCCTTGTTCCTCACCTTGAGCTCAATGTCGTAAATTTCCGATGCAGCGGCTGTGTAGCCAAAAAGGCTGACAATCAGCCGAGGAATGATGCCATCAGCCTTTCCCATTGCTTTATTGACATCCGGGCCCATGTTTTCAATGGCTGTACCCATTGTGTATGTCTGAAGTGTGAAGGCAGGTGAACGATACATCAATACGTGAGCGTGTGCGTACATGTCTGCATGCGTCCTGCATGAAATGAAAGTAGTGTCAGGTGCATGCATTATGTATTGCCTCTTTAAAAGCATCTCGCTGCGTGCGTGCGTGCGTGCGTGTGTGTGTGTGTGTGTGCGCGTGTATGTGTGTGCATGTGTGTGGGTGTGTGCAAGCATGTGCGAGAGAGAGAGAGAGAGAGAGAGAGAGAGAGAGAGAGAGAGAGAGAGAGAGAGAGAGAGAGAGAGAGAGAGAGAGAGAAAGAGAGAGAGATAGAGAGATTACAGGCAAGCAAACAGGCAATTCATGTTTCACCTCCTAAGGCTTGAAATTAAACATCAAAGCATGTGCGGCCCTGAATACTTGCACCATCAAGTCTTGCTTGACTCATCCAATCATGACCACCTGACAGGAGTCCTACCTTGCCACTGCCAGTCTGTCCATAGGCAAGCATGGACGCATTAAAGCCCTTCATCAACAAGGGAGTAGGCAACAAAAAGGTTGAGACAAATGGTGAGAGTGTGCAAACCAGCATGCACATATCACATAAATGCTCCAGAACATTGCAGAGCGCAGTTGCGAGCCCCATAAAGTAACAAATGCTTGCCAAACAATCCTTGAGCTTGATGCAAGTCAGCTGCTGTTTGCCCTCACAGCAGGATTTTGTACAAGCATGTACTATGCTGCGCAAAGCTGAGCAGGGAACTCTTAAGAAACAAAGCACTCACACAGCTGAAAAGCCTCTCATGCTTACCTGGCAGAATTTTTCAGTTATTTGCATCGCAAGAGTTCTAAACATGTCCCTTGAAGCTTGCTGGCTCGTCATACTGCGCAGACCACAGTCAGTCATTATTCATGGCTAAATGGCATGGATTTCTTACTGGCAAGGCTATGTAACAGCATTCAAGGCTATTCTGCTTCATACAAGTACCTAACCCAGTGTGATATATGACAATTTGAAGCTTCCATGCAATCAGCCCGACCATGCTTTGTATGCACATACAAGACCAGCAGCAGCAGCAGCAGCAGCAGCAGTAGCTGCATACGAGCAATATCTTATTTATTTGAGCAATATCTTATTTATATATTGCATCAACACCAGCATCGTAACATGCATTCCCGAGGAAAGCCAAGGTCACCAGCTCTCTAAACACATGTCTTCTCACAATCAACAAGGTCAATGGCCATATTTGACAGGCATTTGCCCAATCACGAGACCAAGAGACTCTTTTCGCACAATGAAAGCTAGGAATGGCATAGAAGAAACAAGGCTCAGGCCTTTAGGAGTCCATGTCACTCACTTGAACACCCGGTCGAAATCAAAAACAGGACCTTCTCCCGGTGGAGCTATTACTGGCGCTGTTGCCCTAGGCTCCATCCGCAGCTTCCCTTGGCCCAGCACCTGATTTCATGAGAGGTCATCCATTTCGAAGACTCTTCAAGTGGCTTGGTTTGATTGAGGCAATGGCAAATGGGCAGCCGTCCTCACACTTTTAAGCAGCAGCAACAAAGTCAGGGCTAATCAACGCCAGCCGGATTAAATACAGCGTCCATTTCAGAGCACGACATTTGCTGCAGCAGCAAGCACCGGTTGTTCAGTCCCTTACTTTGCTCGCTTGCGCATGTATAACAATTTCTGGAGAAGACATGTGTGTGTATGTGTTTGTGTGTGTGTGTATTGGCGCACCTTCAGGACGTTGGTGGCGCCTTTCTCAGATTCAAATGGCAGCAAGGGGCGGATGAGCACAGCCACTTTCACAGCTGATTCATTGCTTCCTATTTGCTCGGGCTGCTCACTTCCTCCCTTGCCTAGCGCCTGCAATCATGGGCAGGAAACTAATCCGGTTTGAAATAGGTAATACAGTGTGTGTGTGTGTGTGTGTGTGTGTGTGAAGAAAGCAACGGGGCATGTGCGCAGTAGGACTTCATAATCATACCTTGATTAGTGAAATCACAAAGGGAAACCAAACCTGCATAACCTAGGCCAGCAAGTGCCCTGATAGATAGTTTGCAAATTGTACAGTGGAAAGGGATGGACTCAGAACATACCTTCATCTTGTTCAAATCCCCGTCCTCATCGAGTCCATTGATTCCAAGGTGCGCAAACACATTGGGAGTTGTTGGACCCCTTGTGACAGAGCCTCTGCATGTTATTAGCATGCACACTGGATGCTATAAGCAAACTCATGTGTGCTACGAGTGAGCAGACCATGTTTAGAGCAAGTACATGTGAGTGCGAATAGAGGAATAGAATGTCAATGGCATTTCTTGTGGTTTCAGGTTAATTTGCTTTCAAGTAGGAAAGTTAGGTCGTTCAGCCTGTGAAGTGCTGTTCACCACCAATGAATGGCACATGTACATGCTTGCACATGACTTGACTCACACAGTCCACAACCCGAGCAATACAGCTTGCTCCACACACCTGGTAGTGGTCCGGTCGACGCTCACGTTGCTGGTATCTATCCCCAACGTACTTCGCCCCTTCCCGTTGCTCAAGACCTCAGCCTCACTTCCCTTTCCACTAAACCCTGGGTGCATATCCGAGGGAGAAACCGCTCCATTGCCTTGACCTTTGGAGCAGCAGCCTCCCATTTCTGCTAAGCAAGCTCTACCAAGTTTTTGGTATCTGAAAGAAGCTAGTTCTAAGAGACACGTAGGTGAACAGGAGGAGACGTTTCAAAAATTATTTGCATAAAAGGATTTGCATAGGTTGCTCACGTTCGTGGCTGGACTGTAAGCATTCACCTCATCATTGGTGATCTAGTGAATCGAATCCATATGCAAGACAAGACATCATACTCTCACATTTTCTGAAAACATTTTATTTCGGGAAGTCTGAAAATGGCACTCAGGATGCAGCACTCTGTGGGGAAAGCTTTTAGTGCGCCTTCCACAAGGCCTTCCACAAGGCTGGTAGCTCGAGGTAAATATGTGAACGTCATACACTGATGACAGAGCTGCATGTGCTAGCCAGCTCGTCCCTCACTCATCATTGTGCTTCCACCTCATGCTTGCATGGCAAACTACCAGTGTCGCACATTACCACATTACCTACCAATTTAAGAATTGCACCAACTCTGTTGGTGTCTGATGCATTGTTGCATTGTGCCAAGTGGAACTGCTGCATCAATGCACAAGCACCAATGAAATCCCATCCCGTGCATCAGAAGCAATTGCACCCCTCATGCTTGGAGGCCTTTTTGTCACTCTATCGCAACCCCGGCAGTTTCTTTTGTGCAAAAGCACCTTCGAGTGTTTTCACAACAACCCCTTTCATGTGTGTTGCTTACTCGCAGCGGCGCCAGCTAGGGACAGTGAGAGGTCTATGGTGCCTCCTTTTGCTGGAGCAGCAATCGCAATAGCTACCTTCTTCACCTCTGCCCAACTCTCTTATGCTGGTATCCCAGACAAGACAAAGCTGCCACCCATCCCTAGTGGTGAGTGAATGCCTGTTTTGCCTTGTCATCCAGCCTGCAAGTTTGGCTCATCTTGGCTCATCCCACACAACATTCCTCTACAGATCCCACTCGATGTGAGAAGCTCTCAGCAGCCCTCATCGGAGAAACGACTGGCAAGAAGCTGAACAAGCCACAGGTTCGTGCTGGTGCCGCAGCTTGCCTCTTGAGCACTGCTGAGTGCTACTGGGAAGCTCGGCTCCAGTTCAAAGGCCCTTGCAGACTGGCCCGCCAGTTAAAGGAGCATGGAATTTGCCTCCTCATTTTTGCCTTGCTTGCATGCCTGCCCTTTCTAATCTCTATTGCAGGCAACCACCGCTGTGGACCTGCGCAAATGCTCGTTCCATGAGGCAGATCTGCGCGCCAAGGCCCTGGCAGGAGCCCTGCTGGTAGAGACTGACATGTCTGGGGCCAACCTAAGGGAGGCGGTCTTGACCAAGGTGCGCAGCCGGAGTCCATGAAGGCAGCACAGCAGACCCTTTTGCTGGCGCTCTTGCAAGCACAGGAGGAGTGTGGGAGGAAGCAAGCATGTGAGGAAGGAAAGGAAAGAGTTACATAGCTGTACCTGCTTACAAGGGCAGCTTAGCTGAAGCATACAGTGTGGGAGGAAGCAAGCAAGCTGTTGCTAAGTGTGGGTCATCAAGGCCTTTCCTGTCTCTCTTAAGCTGAAGCCTGTGCCTGAGGTGCAGGTGAGTTGACCAGGGTGTCACAGTGGCTTGAGTTGAACTGTGATGGCTCCATACCCCCGGGCATACATCCTGTTTGCTGCCCTGACACTCCGGAGAGTAGCAGATGTCTACTTATTCTCTGCATGCTGTCGCAAATTGCTGCTTCCTTCCTCAGTCACAGCAAGCAACGCCGCACTCACATGGGACGTTGATTATACCAGCGCAGACATTAACAACTTAGCAGGGTAGTGCTCGGAGTTCTAACCTTGAAAAGTAGCCGCAGCACACCTGTGTGGACATGCGCAATTTGACGCTGTTGCACCCCCCCCTGTGAATTGAAATTTCTGCAGGCCTTTGCCATGAACGCGGACTTTTCCAACGCTGACATGACATCGGCAGTGGTGAATGGAGTGGATTTCTCGGGAGCTAACTTGAGGGGTGAGTGTAACGAGTTTGTTAGCAACATGTCGCTCATACAATGGAAATTTGGCTGCAACCTGTAGTACAAGAAACAGATGTGTGTGCGGCATTGTGTGTGCCGACGTGTGAAGCCATATCGTTTTTTATAGCTCTTGGTTGATTCCCTTCTGACATGCAGTGGAGGTGCTGTCGTGCTTTTTTATGCTCGCCAGCAGCAATGCCATCGATGCAACCAGCAGCATTCGCATGGATGTACTTCTTCTTTGAGAAAATGAAGCTGCACTACGTCACTGCAGGCGCGATCTTGGAGAATGCTGTTATCACAGGAACCAACTTTGCTGGTGCGGATCTGACAGGAGTCAACTTTGAGGATGTCCTGGTACGTGCACTAACTTTTCAAGCAGGGTTACTTTGAAGCAGGATGGCCATGCCAGTGTTGTTGCGCAGGCCTTCCGAGCGCTTTGATAATCCTTTGCAAAGATGTCTGTCGCTTTCGGAGTGAGAAGAATGCTGCCCGTCATCTAATTCCAATGCTAACTTGCAGTCTTTAGGGGCACTGTGTGTCTGCTTCCTTGGGATGTCAAACTTCCTTACCAAAAGACTATGGTGCAGTGGCCGCCATTTGACAAGGCAGAAATGCAGTCATTCCACATGTGCACCCACACAATGTGGTCTCCTATGCACTCCAACACATACTAAAATCCAATAATTTTTTTAAATTGCTGAAAAACCTTATTTGCAGCATCGGTTTCGGCATCTAAAACCTGGTCACAGGTTGAAAGGCTGTGAATAATGGGTAGCCATGCAAATGTATGCAGCAAGAATTTGTGGCAATCCGTGAATGGAGGTCACACACTATAGCATTAGGTGGGGTTTGACCTCCAGTCAGGTGGTTCGGCTGCTTGCATTGCAAGTCTGAGAATGAATGAACGCCAAAATGTTACTCAAACTGTTCCTCTGATGTGGGTACCAATGAGCTGGCAATCACCTACTTGCCTTACACAAACTTTGCAGGTTTCCCAGCAAGACCAGAAGCGCATCTGCAGCAACGAAACTCTGCAGGGCGAGAGCAGGGAGCAAATAGGCTGCAGGTCATGAGAGGCTGTTTGCGCTCATGGGGGTTGCCAATGCTTGGACATGCGCTCTTAGGTGGCAAGTTCTGGACAAGCTGGGCAAGCTTGTCCAAATGACGAAGATGGTGAGCTGCAAGTTGGAATATTTTGTTTCTTTTGGGTACAATTTTATGGTAGCTTTGGAGGCCCGGACCCCTCAGTCGAGAGAAAAATAGGAATGGTGAACATGGCATCTGTTTTTCTCTCGAATCGTTTCCTCTAGAAGCCTTTTTTGTGATCAATTGGAAATTCCTAAAAGAAAAATGAAAAATATGCCAGCATGGATATGTTTTTAAAGATGAGGAAAGGGAATACTTGCCTGATGGACTGTGCTTTCTTTTGCCGTTGTTAGAGAAAGTTAAGCGGCTGAAGTCTGCAGACCGTGCAGTTGAGGCTAACCCAACTGGAATGGTAGACTGTACAGGCAGTTTAACAATCTTTACACACTCTAAGTAGGAGACATAGCCTCAAAGAGCCGTGAGTCCCCTTCAAAGGGCACAGAAGCAGAGACCTATGGTCAAAGTGGCTACCTGCAACTTGTTGTGGAAGTCAGCTCAAAATGGTTACAATGGGGTTTTACCTTCAGCCAGGTAGTTTGGCTGCTCGGCCTGCTCAACTGTTCCAACTGCACGAAAAATATTTGTTCATAAAGAATCCCATGCAAAAAGGATAAATTAGATTGCTTACTGGTTTGTGACAGATATTTCAAAGGTGGGTTACAAGGGGTTGGCCTACAGCCCGAGAATCTGGCTGATCGGCTGCTGGTGAAACATCCTCATCCAGCATCAAAAATTGAAACCAGTTCAGACAAAAAATTAGAAAATCTGTGCGAGTCTTGATTCAGAAAAGCATTGACCTCAAAATCAGTCAAAAAGTGAAAGCTCGCCAAGAAAGGAATAAAATCAGTGTTTGGAAGCTGGGCAAAAGTATGTAATGGTTTAAAAAGATCAATGAACAGGTCCTTGTATTTCCTGCGCAGCTCACACAACTCACAGCAATTGCAGTAGAAAAGAACATGTTTCACGTCCTGGACTGCAGCACATCCACACTTATCCAATAACCACCCAACAATTTACAGGACTCGACCTTCAAGCAGTGGGCACGCCTAAACCTACTCAAGCCTAAACCTACTCACATTCCTCATGACTCCTTTATCCAGATCCTTGAATAAATATGATGGGATACAGAAGGGTGTGCGTGCTGTTTGATTCAAAGGTTTCCCACACCAATGATGGTAAGTCACTGCTTTCCTGTTCACCTCTCGGGGACTTAGGGCGTCTGCTTCTCTCCAAACCTTATGCTGTCCGTACCTCAAATCCCCTAAAAAATCCTGCATGGGTATCTTGGAAGCACTCAGCAATTTCTGTTTAAACACCTCCTCATTGCGCATGTCATTAAATGACTTAGATACATGTGCAGACCAACAAGACTCATCCATATCAGCAAGGTGTAAATCTGTCTTCAGCACTTGGCGTAGTGTTTCACTGTTAGAAACAAGCATGTTGTTGAAAATCTTAACAGTAGCCCTAAACCAATAAAACTGTAAGGGCTCTTGACCACACTCTCTCAATACTGGCCAGTTTGTGGCAGTACTCTTCACACCTAGAGAACGCCTTAAAGGAGCATAATTGCCTTTTTTGCAAATGGCTTTTGAATTCACTGCCTTCTCGTAAGTACTCTGTACCCCACACTTGGCACGCGTACATCCCAGCCAGAATGCCATACACCTTAGAGAGCCAAATCAGAGCATGTGGCCTATTCCTTAGATCATGTTCATGCGCAATTTTTTAATTCTTTGCTGGGCAGCCATGTCAGGCCGCAAAGCATGCTCCTCAGACACCTTCAAATTCATGTGAAAACCAAAACACCAGCTTGTAGCATTCTTTGAGAATGTGGCATTGGACCTCTTCAATTCAACTGGTTTCTTGCCTCAACGCGTTTTTACTGCTCGCTCACTAAGTGCTTCAGTCTACTCATCAAGAAGGTTCTCCACGCAGACATCAGCCTTAGCTCCAGAACTCTTGGACATCGCACCTCTTGACTGCGCTGGATGGTCTGGCACACTTATATCTGATGAGACGTCAAATTATGGCTTGTGACCCTTTGAACCTCAGTCAATCTTCGGTGGACCTGAGATCCAGACACCTCGGCTACTGGAATCAATGCACAGCCCCTGATCCCAGAGTAAGCAACAGTAAACGGCTGACATATCATAAATGGTGCGCACTTCCTGTCAGAGATGTACATGCCATTCACCCTCTTTATACAATGCCTAAATACATGTACTTTGATCTTCCCCATCACGTCCTTCTCAATCCTGCCAGATTCAGGCTGCAGGTATAAACTATTTGAATTGAACAGGCTATTTGATCCAATAGTACTTCTCCGGTCTGTGATATCTAAGATTCTGATGACATGCAAGGTGAAAAACATGTGCTGTTCAGATGTTACAATCCCCAGGTCTACTCTCTCCGTCAAAAGTAAGCCTCTCTTTCCGAGCACAGTGTGTCTTTTCTACATCTCCGTATCTCCCACATGATGCCCTGTCTAGGCACCATTCACCATGTGAATTCCCAGGATATTGATATCTTTCTAAACCAGGATAACAACAGACTTCCTTTTTTCCTTTATGATGGTGTCATGTGCATTTATGAGCAGGCTAGCAGTCAAACGTCTTGACTGAGGATCTAAATCTAAATCTAAATCTTGACTGAGGCCTTTTTTCCCTTGTAGCCTTTGTAACCCTTGTTGCAGCTTCCAGAGTGGAAGAAAGGTTGGTACCAGGGCAGAATAAAAATTCAACAAGATGTATGTCCCTGTCTTGAGGAGGGATCAATGTAGGCCAACCCCCCTTGTAACAACCCCCCTGGCACACTGTACAAGACGAAGAGCATGTTATCCTGGGTTGCCCATCTCAGGATTTAACAGAACTGCGCACTCAGTTCCAGCACCATTTTTGCTCTGCACCCCCAAGCAGTGCATCACGCCTTAGAGACTTCATGAACCAGGCTGATGTCCTGGGATTAGCCAAGTTCGTGTCTGCATGCCTAAAATACTGTGACTGAGCCTCTAGCTCATTTTGCTTTTTAGTTTGGACTGGTTTGGTTGCAGGCACGTTTTGCTTCAGCTAAACTGCCCCCGCAGGCAGGTACAGCTAAGTAACCCTTCCCTTCCCTTCCCTTCCCTTTGAGTGTTAACTGTTCCCATTCTCGTACAGATAATATGGATAGGCTCATGAGGCATCTGCATGGTGTGGCATCTGCATCTGCATCTGCATGTGCATGTGCATCTGCATCTGCATGTGCATGTGCATCTGCATCTGCATCTGCATGGTGGCAGAGCATGGTGTTAACTGTTCCCATACTCGTACAGATGATATGGATAGGCTCATGAGGCATCTGCAGGGCACGCACAAACTTGTGCACCGTTTAGATGTTCCTGCTGGTTGTGCTGGTAGAAGGGGTCATGGAGTTGCGATCATTGCCTCTAACGCTTGTGCAGAGTTCTTGTCCGTGTTTCGTATTGCCCCAGACATTCAGTGCGTATGGATTAAGTGCCAGAAAGAACTTTTTGGTCTAAATAGGGAAGTCCTGCTTGGTGCGGTTTACACTAACCCCCAAGGAAGGTTGTTTACTGTGTCCCAAGTCCGTGAACAATTTACTCACCTTTTTGATGAGCTTGCGTGTGCTGCACAGGTGACTCCAGACTTGCTGTTGTGTGGGGATTTCAACGCCAAAATTGGCAGTCTTCGTGAGGTTTCTGATGCCCATTATGAGACTTTGGTGGACTGCCCGGCTCTCCAGACTGCTAGAAGGTGTGAATGCAGAGATGTTAATGTGGCTGGAAGACTGCTCGTGGATATTGCAGCTGCCTATGTACTTGTTCACAACTGGTCGTGTGTCTGGTGATTTTGGCCAGCCCACATTTGTTGGGTATCGTTCAAACACTCGGCCTTCCAGACGGAGTAGGCCTGATCATGTCTTGGTATCACCTTCCTTATTTAAATGTGCTCAGAAGTCAGACATCTGCGCTCCGATCTTGGACACCACTGACCATGGCAGTATTACAGTTGTTTTTCGTATTCCTGATGTTGTGCCTAATGTGGATTGGACTCCTTCTCCTGAACATGTGTGTGGGATGGGACGTTGTGCAAGTCGTTTGAGTTTAACTTGGAAGCATGAGCGGCAACTGGCCTATGTGGAGGAACTGGAGAGAAACTTGGAGATGCCGGTGCAATTGGAGGCTGCTCTTGATGCTGGCAACGTAGATACAGCATGTTTCTGCCTGAGAAGCTGGATAATGCAAGCTGCTATTGAACAAACAGTTGGCATGTACAGAGTTCAGGCATGCAAGGCGGCATCCTGATAGTGTGTGCTTTCAGGGCAGCTACCCATGCCATGCATATGTGCTGCTTCTCTATTTGAAGGAGAAGAACAGTTGTTCATGCGGGCACCAAAATGATGCTGTAAGTAAGAGTTCCAGCCGTCCGCTGTAATGGGAGTCTGATGGGTGCTCCTGGGCTTCCTAAGCATTTCATGAATGTCAGGCCTGTGTCTCTTCAGCCTGTCCAAGAAAACTGCTTTCTGGTACTTCTCATAAGCCCGCCGTGCACGCCTTGTTTGTTTTTTGTATTCTTTTTTAAGAAATTGGCAGGCATGCACAGCTTGACCACTTTGCACAGCTTGAATAAACAGACGCCTCTTTAACTGACACTGATCATCAAACCAGACAGGCCTTCTAATTGTCCAGCAATAAACGCTCCTCACATCCCTGATCAACAAGCAAGCCCCATGGGTAGCTGCCCTGAAAGCACCTTAAGTAGAAGGCCTGGAATGTGGGACAGCATTAGCAGAGGGGTGGAGTCCGTTATTGGAGCTATGCGTGGGGTGGCACAGCGGGTTGCTGCACGTTGGAGTGGCAACTCTGGAGCTCCAGCTCGGGATATGGCAGTGCCCCTGGGGCGCAACAACCCACCTCCTGAGCAGCTTTTCCGTCAAGGTGCTGAGTCTCGGTGGATGCCTGAACCTGATGTGATGGAACTGCCTGATGCAGCTGCCCTGTACCCTATTGTTTGCGAGCACATGTGTAAGCTGAATGCTAGGACATCCCCTGGTTTTGATGCTGTTGCTGCACCCTTCATTAAGTACGCTGAAAAGAGGGTCCCAGCAGTTAATGGTAGAGGCACGGATAGGATGAAAGTTTTGGCTCCTTACATTGCACGTCTGTTTGCTGCCATGATGGAGAGGGCTGAGATTCCTGCTTGTTGGAAAGTGGCTAAGATAACTCCTCTTTACAAGAAGGGCTCTGTGCTGGACCCAGGGAATTATCGCATGCTCGCAGTAAGTGGCACCCTGTACAGGCTGTATGCTAACGTTCTTAGGGAGGTGGTCACTGGGTGGTGTAAAGATAAAAACAAGATTCCAGACACTCAATTTGGTTTCTATCCTGGCCGTAACACTTTGCAGCCCATTTTCATTTTGCGGCACTTGCAGCATGCTGCTCAGGTCAAGCGCCCAAATGCATCCCCAAGGCTGCATGCAGCTTTTATTGATTTCAAGCAGGCATACGATACAATTCCTAGGGAAGCTCTTTGGACTCACCTGCAGCGCATTCGTATGCCTGCGTGCCTGTTGGCTGTCATTAAAAGCATGTATGCTAATGATGAGTATATCTTGGTGGATGGCTGCAAACAAGGTCGTGTGCGCCCCCATTTTGGAGTCAAGCAAGGCTGCCCGCTTTCCCCTTTGTTGTTCTCCTTGTACATCAATGACGTGGACTGCTTGGCAGAAAATGTGCAAGGGGCTATTACAGGCACTAGGGACGTTTGAGTCACCCACATGCTGTATGCAGACGATTTGTGCCTCACTAGTAACCTTCCTGATCAGCTCCAACTGATGTTAGGTAGGCTACATACGTATGCTCAGCGGAAAGGGTTGGTGATCAATACTGCCAAGTCTGAGATTGTGCACTTTAATTCAAAGGGTGATAATGTGCCAGCTTTCACGTTAGGTGGAGCTCGTTTGGCGTGTGCAGATTCTTTTAGGCATTTAGGCATGCTGTTCACAAAACAACGCAACCCGCAAGCCACTGCTGAGTATATGTGTGCCCCTTTCCTAGCTGGTTGTAGACGGATTACAAGGTTTTACAAGGTTTTACAAATTAAGCCATCAGTCAAGAAGTGCGATTGCTAGGCTGCTCGTGTGAAAGACTGTAATATAAAATGTTAAGGAGTGTTTGTGTAGCCCATGCATGTAAGTGTACAAAAAAAACCTTGCCAAGAACAAGGGAAAAAATTTCCACTGGTGTTTGTATGACAAAGCAACGGCAAATAAACATCAGGAGTTTGCCAGGACCAACCGACTGCATCAAAAAAAGGAGAGCAACATTTGTTTGTTCATGTGGTAACGTAAGGAAGAAGCACGGTCCGTCACACTGAGCTATTTGTAGACGGATTAGGCAATTCGCATCTAAGCACCGCCTGACAGATAGGCCGCATACCATACCTCTGGCTGACTAAAGCATATGCTCTCCCTGCTAGCATGTATGCATGCCAGATTTGGGGCACTAGATTTATGAAAGAAGGAGCTGAATTTGACTGTCCTTTGCAAACTGTACATCTGTGCTTATTGAAGCGTATCCTTGGGGTAAAGCGCACCACTCCTAATTGGTCTGTACTGCGCGAGTGTGGGGATTTAAGTCTGGCTTCTTTTGATTCCTCTTGCTGGGCTGCTGAAGTTTCTAATGCTTTTGGTGGGATGCGGAATGGTGATTCGTTCAAACAGAACATGCTGAGAGCTGAGAAAATCCCCATGCAAGAGTTCATTGGTGATTTGCGATACAGACAGCAGAAAGTGTGGAGAGGGGCCGATGTTTTTTGTCCTCGTGCAGTTAACAAGAAGGTAGTGACGTACCATAAGTGGTGTGGGAATTCTGAGAGTGGTCCCAGAGGTGCTCCTTTTTGTATCCCCTCGTATCTGTTCAAGGATTTGGACAAGCATGTTTTGAGAAACATTAGCAGATTTAGATTGCGTGCTCATCACTTGAGAGTGGAGTCTGGTAAATGGCTTGGGGGTTCAAGTATCTGTGATAAGTGTGAGTGTGGGGAAGTCCAGGATGAAAAACATGTGCTTTTCTTTTGCAAATGTATTGAGGTGCGTGAGCTACGCACGAGATACAAGGACCTTTTTGAGGAGATGTTTAAGACTTTGCGTGTGTTTGCTCCGCCTTCAAACGCTGACTTTATTCCATCCTTGGCTTGCCATCATACTATCACTGATTCTGAGATCAATGCTTTCCTAAACCAAGACTCATACAGACTTCTTAGATTTGTGTCAGACTTGGTCTCAATTTTTGATACTGGTTGAGCTTGTTTCACCAGCTGCCATCAGCCAGAGTCTCGGGCTGTAGGCCACCATTGTAAACCCTTCTACTTAAACCCTTGTAAACCCGAGTGTGGGCATGAACCTTTACAGTTTTATTGGTTCTGTGCAGCAGTTAGGTTTTATAATGCTTTACTGCGCAGCAATAGCACTGCACTCAGTAAGGTACTGCAAGCAGATGTTGAAATGAGCAGTCTTTCCCATAAATGCTGGACCTCAGAATTTTTGGCTGCCTGCACAGGCTTGGACAGGTGCAACGTGTTTACTCATTGTGTTCGGTCAGGGCAGCCTATAGTCATGAAGGAGTTTGTTGTTGATCTGAGAAAAAGGCTGCAAGGTGTGTGGAATGCTGATGCCTTGGCAGAACATGGTGACCACACGAACAAATTAGCCAAATATCATCACTGGATGGCACTTCCTTTGAGACCCTTGTTTGTTCATGGTGCGCCCTTTTCTGTCCCCAGGTATTTGCATCTTGATTTGGGCAAGTGCACGCTAAGAAACATAGCACGTTTTCGCTTACATGCTCATACTTTAAGAGTCGAGACATCACTTTGGCAGGAGCACACATCAACTTGTGATAAATGTGAACAAGGACTCCAAGATGAAAAGCATGCCGTGTTCCTTTGTTCTTGCGCGTCTGTGTTCTCTTCAAAGGGCTTATGCACAGTTATTTTCTGACTTCCCCTCGTCTTATAGAATTTTTTCTGGACTCCAATCGTCGGACGATTCAGGCACTTTCTACTTTTCTCAAGCTAGCTCTGAGGATGCTATTCATTTCTTGCAGAAGCAAACTACCGAGACTTATCGCTTTATTTCTGATCTCATGGATATTTTTTGTGCTGTTGGAACAGTTAAGCAGACCGAGCAGCCAAACTACCTGGCTGAAGGTCAAATCCCATTGTAACTCATTGTAACTCATTGTAACTGTTCCCATACGATATTTCAATACATTTATCTGGTGTTGAACTTTGATATTTGGATTGTCCCAGAGGGAGTTGCTGATTTCTTTGTTGGCAAATTGAGAGGGTGGGTTGTGAGCTTCCGGATTGACGGTGTTGCTGGGCTGCATGGCGTAATTCAGCCTCTGCCAGCTATTGTAGAAGTAGCCAGAGGTATCAGCAGAGCCAAGCTTGCCAGTGTGTCTTCTGTGCATGTGTAGAAAGGAAGAAAAAACAAAACTTTCTCTACATCAATTTATATGTGGCATTCAACAGCCTTCTGTTGTACACATCGCTCAAGTGCAAGCACATAGAACAACAAACTTCTCTCCCCCTGGTAAAGCAGTAAGATGCAAGTAGGTCAAGCTTTCATGGCCACACCTACAGTAGCAAGAGAGCAGAACAAACAAGAAAAATATACTCTTATAAGGGGGAAAAAGGGCGACCAATCTGACCCAAGGGAAGACAAGATGTGCATATGGTACCAGGTCTGCATGGATTGCCTTGGCTGCATTGCTCGCTCGGCTGAAGGTAGCCCAGAAGAGCCACAAGCAGATAAATAATTTACAAATCCATAAATCAAACCGTTGCAAAGGCGTTCAAGTGCAAAGGAGAACACAAAAAGGTACAATAGCTTCCCTGGATGGAGAACTGCCTCCTTTCCTAAAGAGATGAAAGCAGTGGGACATCACGTTCAGCCAAGCAAGTGGGTCGTACAATTACACCTTGCCAGGGAGCAGAAGAGGAACAAACAGATTGTTAGACATGCGACCATGAAGCAAGGACCCTGTCATCTGCATGAACAACGGTTGCATAACCCTTTGCTTCCTATTCACTGTCCTCATCTTGCGTGAGATCAATGATGGGGGAGGGCACGGTTGAATCCCTGGCTGCCCGCGCAGGGCGTGGTGTGCATGTGTGCGGCGTTGACCGCATGAAGGAGGGACTTGAGCAGGGCTGCTGCGCAGGAGGTGCAGTGCAAGGGGTGGATGCTGCTGCTGCCGCTGCTGCATGCGGCGTTGCTCTTGCAGGTAACACAGAGGTTGTGTGTCTGGCAGCAGGCTTGGCTCCACCTGAAGCGTCTGTGGCACGAGGGGTTGGTGAGGTGGAGGATCTGCCTGCTGAGGGATGCGGGGAAGGCTGCACACAGGGTGCTGCTGCTGCTTGCGGTGCAGCTCCTCGAGCCAATGCTGGTGCCTGTGGTGTAGGTTGTGCTCCTGCTGGTTGCGGCAAGGGCACAGGTACACCGTGGGGGGTGTGCGGCTGCAGCTGCTCATCCTGGCGCTGTCGTTTGGTGGCCCGCTGCTCATCATCTGTGACCAGGCCTTCCTGCCGCTGCTGCTGCTGCTGCTGCTGCTGCTGCTGTGTCAGAGTATTTTGGCCACGGCTGGGCTGGTCCTTTTCTGTGGCCATCTGGCGTGAAGAGGGGGATTCACGTACGCTCGGCGGAATGGGTTCACGTTGTCGCTGCTGCTCATGGTGCTGTTGTGCAGAGCGCTGCCTTGAGGAGGAAGGCGGCGCAGAAGCACCAGCAGCGCCATCGTGAGAGGCTGCGGCTTGGACCTCAGGGGGATGGTATGGGTTCCCTCGGTGCCCAGCATCATCACTGCCCCCCAGCAGCTCTCCGGGCAGCTGCAAGTACTGGATCTGTGCACGCACCAGGCGCTCCAGGTCAGCAGCTTGTGACTTCAGGAGGCTCAGCTGGTTGGTGCACTGCTGCCTTCTTTGTGGAGACACTGCTGCGCCCACCTGCCTCATCCTGCGCGCAGGCATTGACGCAGACAGGGCAAAGGTCAAGAGCTAGCGTGCGTGAGGCACGAAAAGAGAGGGCACGCAAGGAGTGTGTCCTCTAGACACTGCTGCGTCCTAGATGCTCATCCTGCAAGGCAAACAATCACACACAGACACAACCACACACAGGAACAAGGGTGGAGGCTCGCTGGTATGCGTGGCACACAATTAGATCGTGTCCTTTTATTTAAAGGAGATTTTGGCAAAGTATCCGCCCTCCTCATCCTGTGGGAGACATTGACACACACAGGGAATGCATGTAGAGGTTCACTGGTGTGCTCGACACACAAGGAGAGGGTTCACAAAGGAGAGTGTGTCCTCTATGGCACCGCTGTGCCCACATTCACACACACATACACACACAGGGGGTGAAGGTGGAGAGCTGGTGCGCAGGGCGCATAAGGACAGGAACGCAAAAGGGTAAGAGCGCTCTCCTTGTTGAGGTCATTTTGAGATGAAGTTGGCAAAGCCAGCAAGAAGAGGGAGGGGTACAAATGGAATGAAGTAGCTTGCAAGGGCCTCGACAGAAACTGTGCAACTCCCTCAAGGCTACCACGCAGCACACCAATTTCAATCATCACTGGTCCATTTGCAGAAGCCTGCAATGTTCTGGTATCATATTTGCTCATTGGCAAACGATCACTGGTCCATAATTTCATAATAGCATGGCACCTTGACAGGAATGTGCTCTGCCAGGAGAAGGGGAAGAGTGTGTGGCCTTCTGAAGCTGGCTCTGCCACATTTTTGGTTTGCACAGCGAACAGAGTGCTTGAGACTTGGTCATGCTTATAACTTTGCATGGCAGACTTAATAAAAGCCATGCTTGGGGAACCTGATCGTTGGGGAGTGCAGCTTCAATTGGAACACAGATGGGGTGGGGGCACACAGTGGCATGCGGCAGAGGGAAAAGAGGCATGCTACAAAAGGTGGGGACACATGGGGTGGGAACACACATAGGCATGCAACAAGGCAATACGTGGACATGCTGCCGCCAGAGGATGAGTGCTCTCACGTTCTGCCTCAAGCCTTGGGACTCACCCGTCAAAAAACTCCTTGCGGGCATCAGAGGAGTACCAGTCCCATCCAACCTTTTGGAATCCTGCTGCCTTGGCTGGCTCAGTCTGCTCGGTCAGTTCTGAGGAAGTGGTGCGCTTGTCAGAGGATAAGTGCAACTGCTGCTTCTGCTGCTGCTGCTGCTGCTGCTGCTGTTGTTGCTGCTGCTGCTGCTGCTGCTGCTGCTGCTGCTGCTGCTGCTGCTGTGGCTGTTGCTTCTGCTGCTGTTGTTGCTGCTGCTGTGGCTGCTGAGGACGCTGGCCTTGGCTGGATTTACTCCTATCCGTCGCCATCTGCGCATGGCTGGATTGGCTCCTGTCTGTCGCCATTGGTGCGTGGCTGGGTTGACTCTCATTTGTCGCCATCTGCGCGTGCCTGCTTGCTGCCTGCTCAGCCTCTGCCTGCAGGACTCTGCTCCTCTGTAGTAGCTGCTCCTTCACAACCTGCTGGTTGGATGTCAGGGGCTGGGGCAGCTGCAGCAAGCGATCCAGATCCCTGCATATGGTTTGCAGCTCCTCCTGCTTCTGGCGCGGCAGGAGCTGCAGCGGTTGCAGGTTTGGTTGAGGTGCAGGCTGCAGTGCTGTGTGGTGATGGCTGTCAAAGCTGAAGGTGGTTGCGGTGACAGTGTGCTGATGGCTGCTGAATTTGAGGGTGGCTATAGTGGCAGCATGCTGATGGCTGTTGGGATTGGAGGCTGCTGCAGTGGCATTGTGGTGATGGTGGTGGTGCTGCTGCTGCTGCTGCTGAGCCCTCCCTTCAGTTAGGAGCCGCTCAAACTCGGCAGCTTCCTCTGCATCCTCCGCATCCCTTTCATCCTCACTATCCTCAATCTGCAAATAAGGAGCACCGAGTTTGGAGTAAGGGTTTAGGACTAAGGAGCAAGGAGTATGGAGTAACAAGAATGCAGCTTGGCCGTCCATGTTCTCCTCACCCTCACTGCATTCAATCTGTGAACCAAGACGAAACGACTCGGAAAACAGAGATGCAAGGAATGATCTGGGGCAGGGTTGTCCTCTGCTCACGTACTTTCATTCCCTCCTCTCTGCTCAATAATCTGAAATGCCTGAAGGTTGGAGGAACTTTGTTAGAGATGCAGGGCTATGTCAAGCCTAGGCTGACACACACACACACTTGGGCGCGCGTTCACACACACACTGACACAGTTGCAACAGCACAAGCACCAACACAACCACAAGGCAGGCTTCCCATCCTTACCCGTCTTCGGTTTCTCTTCTGCAGAATCTTCTTGCGCCTGGTTGCAGTGATCTTTGCTCCAGCATTCTGCCCCTGGTTGAGGTAGTTATCTGTGGCTGAACGCTTCATTGAGCGCGACAGTTTCTGCGCACATACAAAGAAAATCACAAAAACAGACCCAGTCACATGTGAGTATGGGCAGCTTTTCACTGAAACAAGGCCCCCTGTGATGTTTTCTACCAGACTTTTCAAATGGTAAACTTTACATCCCATTGCACTTGACCCTTGCTTGCAATGTATATTGTTTCAATTGTTGTTTGCTGCGCTCCACAAAAACCCATTCCCATTTGAAAATCAGCCAGCTTTTCTGATTGCCAAAGGTCGCTGCAAGGTCACTTGATGCCCACAGGCAATTAATGTGTGTCATTCTACTTCATTTTTGTTGCGACAAATGTTTGCAAGGGCTGTGGCACAAAAAGGAGGAAGTTGCTGACTCAGCACCTTAATGAAGTGCTCCCCTCCCTGTGTTCCAAATTTGCCCAATCAGCAACTGAACAGCTTCACAAAATCCAGCTTTTCAACCTTCAAAGTAAGAAATCTCAACCTCTGCTCATATCATTGCCCCCGTCTTTGCTCCATCTTTCTGAATGTCCACGTTTCTGCCAAATCCATGTAGGTATGTCTAGGTTAGGGAAGGAAGAACACGCTTAGTCACTCTTGACATTGAGGCAAAGTGGGCCCTCCAGCAGGTGTTGAGGCCCAGGATATCAAAGGCTGGGCTAACAAAACAGCGTTGTCAAATCAGTGATTTGACAGAGGTGAGGGGATGATGCCTTTTGATGTTCTAACCACTCTTGTACATTGTTAACTTAATCAATACTGCCGTTGCTGCCGTTGCTGCTGTTGCGATTTAAAGGAACGCGAGAGGTGCAGCCCAATTTCCCTTTAATCCTAAAAGGCGTTCAGGCCTTCAAGCATGCTAGGCATGTAAGCAATCATGCGAAGGCAAATGTAAGCACGCACGCACCGCTCCTTTATCCTCGCTGAGCATGGATTCTTTCAGGTGGTAGTCTGCAACCATAGGAGCCAGGGGCTCGATGCTGTCGCCTGCAATTGGCATGTGTTGTTGGTGCCTTGAACTAACGATTTATGGGTTGAAAGGATGAAGACCACGGCTGCCATTCATTGCCGCAATCAATAACTCAGAATTTGAATAAACATCATCAATTCGAGAGTTTGGGGCAAGAACGAATGGATTGTGCAATGATTCATTTGCTGATGCATCTGGACATGCTGCAAGGACCTTTGCACGGGGTGGGTTCATGCTTTTTGGACAAATAAATTTGAAACACTCTCATCCCTTTCACACCCATCTCGTTGAGCATGTTCCCAGAGCTACCTGAGATATAACATGCATGTTTCTAAGCATTGCACAAGATGAGCTGAACATGTACAAAAACATCCATAGAGCAATAACCAAACATGAAAATGAAACATACCGCAAGCAACAACCAGGGTTTTGTACCTGCCAGGGACTTGTGAGAGGCTAGGTTGGTAGGGACTTGGCTCTCACCAAATAGCACCTTGGAGAGCATGGTGTCACTGTCACTGCCGTACTTCTCCAGCTCCGCCTACATTTTGCAACGGAGGTGTGCTTAGAATGAGCTCTGAGTAACCAGTGCTTCCAACCAGTGCCGATCACTCGTCTCACACCACCGCAACACAGGTGTTGCAAGCTGGAAAGTGCTTTGAGCGGTTCCAAGTGCGTCACGCATGAGCTGTTGCTTTTGGACGGTATGGAGGGATGCCTGAAGTAAATTCTGTAAGCAAGCATTTCCGCAGTTGAGATACAGGGTCCAGAGCGTGAGCACGTATGCCTGGTATGGGCTCCCAGCCTCAGCATGCTGCACAGAACTGGAGGTAAATGTGGTCGTGGTTGAGAGGCGCTGCCAGCGACATACTCAATGCTTCATAAGAGCATTAATTATATCTTTCAATGGATTAAGGGCATAAGTGCAGTTGACCTCCGACATATCCAAGATTCAAGCCAGCGAATGCAGGAGACATGAAAAGAGCTACCAGTGAGGGCATATGTGCTAGTTCCTCTCCGTCGCTGGCAACATAATCAGAATCTCTCAAGTTAATAAGGCTGCAGGGATGGACGGCACACGTATCATGTTTTGTTTGCCATTCTGCCCTGCTACCTGTTTAGAGCAACGTCCGCACAGCTTGCTCTTAGCATGCCTCCTTCTAGCAAATCTACCCAGGAGCATTTTCTGACCTCGAAAGCCCTCAAAAGACATTGACACACCTGCAGAACCTCATCGACGCACCTGCAGGGCCTCATCAACACATACCAGCAAAAGGCTTCCCTGATGCACCTGCAGGACCTCATTGGCTCACCTGCAGCGCCTCATCGGCACACCTGCAGGACCTCATCAACACACCTGCAGGGCCTGCAGCTGCATGGACTTTGGCGTCTCATACTGATAATAAGCCTTGTCGTCCTCAGACAGCTTCTTAACAGGCTTCTTGTCAATGACCTGCGAGTAAAACACGCCCAAGCCTTGGTCTCTGAACGGCCCTCATAATAGCAGAGGTTTGTAAGGGGGGCAAAGGCTTCCCTTTTCTAATATAACTGCCAGAGCATGAGCAACAGTTGAGGCATTCGTCCTCCCTTGGAGATCAGCATGTTGGAGAGCCTCCACTCAGCATTTCATTGTAATCATTGTACATGTATTGCCTGGTCTGTTGATGGTGTGTTGACGTACGCGCCAGAAAAAAGAGGAACATGCAGCATTGAATACTACTTACACGCTGGAACAACTCCTCCTTGGCAATGTTGCACTTGTAGACCTTCTCCTCCTGCAGGAAAAAAGGCACCCACAGGCCAGAGTGTCGACACCAACTCCATGTTTTTAGTCCAGAAACACACTAACAGATGTGCACGTTCCTGGCTGAGGCCAAGGGGCATGGGGCCTATTCCTGTACACCAATCGCTCACTTCAATCTGGATGAGTGAGGTGTCCCCGGATGCATTGTTATTACTTGATAAAGACAGACTTCCCTTGTTCAGTGCACCTTTCTGAGCCTGAGTGCCAGCCTGCTTCAGCCGAGCTTCTCACCGCTGTGTTCTTGTAAAGCAACCAGTAGACAAAGGTGGGCTTAGACTGTCCCATTCTGTGGATGCGTGCAATGGCCTGGGCGTTGTGGACTGGGTTCCAAGGTGCCTGCAAGCACAGAAGAAGCAAGTACCAATTCAAATGAAGACACACATATGAGTGGTCACTTGTGAAGAAGCAAATGCCGTGTTTTAGATTTTAATGTGACCACATGTGATGGTCGTTTTTGTTGTCATGGCCTATATGCTGGACAACACAAAGAAAGAGTCCTGGCTCACAAGCTGGGAGGTGCAATGCTTGATCAGGAATTGAAGGGATGTGACTTGCTTCTGTCACAGAACATGTGCACTGCATTCTCAACAGCGTAGGGGGCGCAAAAGACATCAGGATTGAGGCACGGCCAATTACTGGGTTGTACTGGTCTCTATGGGAAGGATGTACGGGGGGCCCTGCTGCTGACATGCTCGCACACTCCAAAGCCATGGAGCTCTTGTCCATGAACAGCAGGATGGGCAACAGTCACGTCTCTTCCTCCTTCACAATGTTGCAGCTGTGTCAAAGTCCAGAGGTTGGAATCGCATTGCACATTGATGATGCGCACTGTGCCAGGGCACTACTCACATCCAAGATGACCAAGCGCGAGGCGCTGGTGAGGTTGATGCCAACAGAGCCAGCCCTGGTGGATATAAGCATGACCTGCAAGAGAAGTAAAGGTGGGGTGAGACTGCCAGTGCTTTACAAGGATGAGAACAGATGAGGAGATGTGCACGCGCGTTTCACACAGACACACACGCACGCGCGCACACACACACACACACACAGAGCTGCAAGGAAGGGTTGGGCAGTGAATTGGAGCACAAAGCACGCGTGTGCTTCTGCAGTGCATGAACACGGCTGGCAAACGAAAGCCTATGGACAGCTGGTGGGAAAGGGCCTCTCCGGCTGATGGTCCTGGTGGTCGATCATATGATTGCATGGTCCAGGGCAGCGCCAAGCTGAGGTTGCTTGCCTGCCAAACACAGCTGCTTGCACACAGCGAGGCAAGTTTTGATCACGCAGCCTAGCACACACACATACACACATACACACAACCCTCTCGTGCTGGGGATAGTGGTGGTGCTGTCACTCACCCCGAAGCCTTGGTGCATTTGGAATTCGGAGATGCACGAGGCGCGCTCCTTGGGGCCAACACCCCCTTGAATGCGCCAGAAGGATGTCCACTCTTTGAGGGGGGCTTTGCCGCTGTCCCCCCAAATGGGCCGGCCCAGCATCGCTGACACAGAGTTTAAGCTGACCACAGACTCGGAGAACACCACCTGCCAGGGACAGACACAGGGCGTTTGGTCACACGTTTGCACAGCTGAGAAAACACCAATGTCCATGAGAATCACCCTATTTTTGATTGGTAGTGATTGATTGTGAAGGAGTGATGACCTGAGTGATGATCCAAGTGAGTTCACGCACAACTTGCACTCCACTGGTTGCAGGTGGGCCCTGTGGGGGCACGCAGACACCGAGGGAGTGCTCCATCCAGCTGCAGAAAAGGAAGGGGCAGCAGGTTCCACCCATAAAATCTTCCTCCACCTATGCACAAGGGAAAAAGCAAGAGCAAAACAGGGACAGCACATGCCATACACGGATTTCCCTCAATCTAAGCTTTCCCAGGTGCTCTCCTGTGTCCCAACATTTTTCTTTCGTAATATACTGGCATTTATTTCTGCACTGGACTGGCATTCATGCCAATAATGACAAAATACGCTCACACACGCTCACACACCAGCTTCTCCTCCCGGCTCTGGCACACCCGTAGGAGGCTCTCCAGGAAGCGCAGCTTGGGCAGGAGGGCCCAGGGGTCCACGCTGGGGGTGCTGACCGCCCCTGCAGGTGCTGCCCCTGTGCCTCCAGCTATTCCTGTGCGTGCTCCTGTACCTGCAGGAACAGGAGCTGATTGTCCTGCAGCAGCTGCTGCTGCCTTGTCGCTGCCACCAGTCAGTGCTACTCGATGCCTGATGACATCAAAGCTCTGCAGCATGGCGCTCGCAATGTCCTTGGACAGCTTGTGCTTGGCAGTCTTGCCGGCCTCATCCTCAATGGCCTGGCAGCAATGGGGGCAAACAGGAAATCAACGTATATGAAAGAAGTTGACAGAGTTTGTGCTGGGGGTATGGCCAGCCTCATCCTCGATGGCCTGGCAGAAGAGAGGGGGGGCGGGGGGTATAGAGAAATGCAAAGAACTACTTCAGAGAGGAGCGCGTGTGCGTGTGCGCGCACACGGAGAGCGAGAAGCACAGCACTAAGGCTTGTACAAGGCAGTTGTATTGCAGTGCAAGAAGTCAACTCTCCTGGACTCCTTCTCAACCCACCTAAGCCCAAGCATGAAGAAACCCCAGACTACTGAGTTTACTTGACCCTTGGCTCCATTGAGCGAAGATACCCTCGATTTGCAGTACAAGGGTGGCGTCCATGACCTACCAACTCCACCACTCCCTGGGCTCCATTGAGCTTTGGGGCCTCCTCCCTCAGCTGCTCCTCCAGCGCAGCAGGGGTGTTGCAGATCTGCCCAGGTGGATTGTGTGACACTTTGGTGAGAAGCCACCGATGAGTGCACAAGCTTAGTGCTTGCAGGCAGCATGGCAGTCTTGCAACGCAAGGGTTGCACAGGAATAGGGTGAACACGTTTCATACATATTCGCTGTGTACTTCACAGTTCCCTGCAGAGCACCGAACATATTTAGAGTAAGCAGGCATATGTTTGGCGAATGTGTAGACAGGACAGGCCAACCCCCCACACAAATGGAACACCTCAGCCCACGCCGTGTCAAAGCACTGATTTCCCTGGAAGGGCCACATTGCAACATATATCTGATCCGATACCCTACCTTGCGAAACAGGTGCATGTCCCTGCACAAGACTTTGTTTCCCGAACGGAAGACAGCCTACAGAGAAACCAAAGTGAGCCATGGAACACGCATATTTATTTGCAAGGTTATCAAACAAAAGGCTATGCAAGCCAATTGGCTATGTCATTAACATTCATGACTGGACACATGAATCAGTTCTTGCTGCAGTTTGCAAGCAGTGAGCGCACAGTGCAAAATGTGGGGATGAGCTTGACTTTAGACATATATGGCCTTCACCTTTAACGCAGGCGGGCGTCACCAGTGTCTGGAACTTTGAACGCCCGCAAACGCGCTTTTGTGGACTTCAACTGCTATCAGCTGATGGTACTGATGTTCACCAATTGATAACTTCAAAATGCTTAACCCTTCACCAAACTGTTTTCAGGCGGGGGCGACCTGTGCCAGGTCACGACTTGGCAGTAGACCTGAAAACATGTTGATTTTTTGACCTAAATTCATTTACAGTATTTACAATATAAGCAGGGATCGGCATGTAGCGCTATACGCCACATTTTCCAGTGCTGTATAGCACTCGTTAAAATAGCACTATTTACCAATGCCGCTCCCTATAGATCGGCATATAGCGTTATATGAGGGTCTTTTATAACGCTATATAGCACTATATGCCAACGCTGATCCCAGGGTCGCGGCAAGGCTACCTCTATTAATTCAGTGTTTAATTTGATCTTAAAAAGTAAATCTTTCAGATAACAAGCTCGCGAGGTGCAAACAGGTTCAAGCGTGATTTGCTTTTTGCTATGGCGGTTGTGAGGTTACAGAGGGCTCCTTTAACATTTCAAGTGTCCGGAAATAATAATATCTTTCCAAGCACAATACCCTGGAAAACCTTCCTAAGAGCCCAGATGCGCTGCGGCCAAGATACTAAGCTACTTTATTACCTGCGTGGCTTGAATGCATTGAAAGGTTATATGCAAAAATCCAAATATGCTAAGGAAGGTCGCCAAAGGCCCTGAGGAATCCTCTAACATGTTGGCACATTCCGGCTCAGTCAGACCTCCCATTGACTTCATTTCTATTCCGAAAATACTCCAGTATTCAATGTATCAAGGAAGGAGGGCGCAACCTCATATGTTGGCCTTGGCCAGGAGAGCCCAACCTCTTCTCCTGGACACCTTCTGATGCATCACACATGCAGACACGTCTCTCTTACTTCAACATGCCCAGGGGAGATAGGAGCCAACAGGCAACATATTGAAAAAACCTTCCCACCACCTAGTCCTCCCTCCTGCACACCCCTGCAAGCTCATGGAGCCCCCCTCCCAACAAGGCAATTTGAGGATGGCGAGGCCTGGAGGCCCAGAAAAGCTTCCAGAAACAGACCCCCCCAAAATGGCCTGGTGACAACCACCTGACTTGAATCTGAGTTCACCAATGTCCTGCAGGAGTTGTGGCTAAGTTGATGCTAAGACAAACTTCAAATGCTGAAGCTAAGGACGCTGTAGGAATATACCAGCATACAAATGCATGGTGCATGGACCAGAAAAAAAAACATGCTACACGGCAATCAAACGTTTGCTGGTTGGTAGATAAAAGTAAAGTTCTCAAGCAAACATTAGAAGCTCGTGAAGTGGTGATGCACAGGATCCTCACGAGGAACCATGATTCCTCAGAGCCTGAACATTGCTGCAATGTACCGTGCAGAAACTAGATCACCGCGCATAAATCATTTTTTGCCCTGTGCGTTGACTGCGTGCACGTAAAATATATACTTATTTCAAGGGTGCGCGCTTTTAAATATCAACATTCTGGACAGCGAGAGGGTATGAGTGGTAAAGAATGCCCATGAGCGGTTGTGTAAAATGATCAATTTTGGGCTGCGCTGATGATGCATTATTGCAAAACTAATGATTTTTTTGGGGGTGCGTGATGAGTCAATTTCTGCACGGTACATGAGAGGATGCTTTGAGCAGCCAAGGGCGGTTTATACTTGAAACCTTAATAAAGCAATTGGGAGCGTTGCTGGATGGCGTCTTCAATTATTCCAGAGTTGTGTTGCTTATGCTTGCGCCCACACCCAACGCTGCACCCAAGCCCACACACACATGCACATGCTTGTGCTCCAAACACTTCTGTATATGAAAAATTGGGGCCGAACCAATTGTTGCAGCTTCAACGGGCTTTCGAAAATGCCATGATATACTGCATATCACATTGGAACACATTGACCTGTGCTGTTACCTTGTCATTCTTGCCCATCCAGCCAACACTTGCATAAGTCATTTTGTACGACAATTGTACATGCCTTGTCAAACCAGAATCACGGCATACATCAAAGCAGCACTTGTACAAGGAATCCTGCTCGCTGCTCAACTGCAGCAGCACCACATGCTCATCATCAGGTATCATCATGTCAAGTGCATAGCATGTCATGCAAGACTCATGACTCACATCAAGGTAGCACTTGTACAAGGACTCCTGCTCGCTGCTCAGCTGCAGTAGCACTACATGCTCCGTCTTGCGCACATTTGCTGCAGCCAGCTCGGCTTGCAGGATGTCGTAGCCTCTGACCTGTTTTTGCAGAAGCAGCAGGATGATGGGAAGCTATCAGCCTGGAAGCGTGTGCTGGACGTCGTAGCCACCAACCAGTTTTTGTTGGAGCAGCAGCACGAGAAGGAGCTGATGGCATGAGAGCATTTGCAAAATTCAATTGCCAGCACTCTTTTAAGAAATTTGTTTCACAGGAGCAGCAGAGGGGGAGTGAAGAGCATGAGGGCATGGGCAGAAAGTGGCAGCCCCTGGCCTGCCCTCACAGCAGCATTGGGGCGGGAGGAGTTCAGGACATCTACGAAACAGCGCACAAAAGAAGAAAGATCCCCAAAGGGGACTTTCAACCCGAGTTTCATGATAAGGAAAGGAGCCCTCCTGGGTGTGAACACAATATGAAATTCCCACACTGCTCCACAGAGGACTTGAAGCGGGGGCCTGCACTCCTGGGAAGAGGATGAAGTCTACTACGCAGATGTACGCAGAGCTGCAGTGTCAACCCTCTGTGCGCAAACATGCCTGCTGTTGTAGAGGCCAGATGCTCAGCAACAGCGTTTGAGTCCATGCATGATACAAGGACTCATCTGATGCTTGGAAAACTCCACGTTGCACCAACCTGAAAGCCTCGTGCCTTAGGTACTTGCACAATTTACATAAAAGGAATACTTTGAGGAGTTGGTGCAAATAGTCACCTGAATAAATGCTTCCGTGAGCCCCTCCAACAAAAGGCACAGGGTACTAGGTACAAGAAGGTGAGGATGAGGCTGGTGTATGCAAAAGATATAAAGAAAGGCTTTTGCAAGCTCCTCCATCAAGACAGAAGGTTTTTTTGAGGCGCATCTGGGCAGATGTTAAACAATATGCTTTGACGGTGATGCAAACACACCTGGACAAATGCTTCCGTGAGCTCCTCCAACACATGGAGCCGTGCCTCCATTAGACTTTTCTCTCCTTTGGATGCCCCCTTCTTGCGGCCTGCGGGTTACCAGGGCCACATGGAAGTTTCAAGCACATGCAAAAAATGCTGCCTGGAACCTCAGTATTCCTAACCCAACAGCACACAAACAGCATACATTCACAGATGGGGCCGACGGAAGCCTGAAATGGGGGTACATTTCAAATGTTCCCTGCGTTTGTGTGTCCCAACTTGCAAGATTCAAGCTCATGACAAAAAAGTAGCTTATGTCCTCACCTATCCACACACTCAGATGTGTGGATGAGCTTAAATCTTGCATGCAACCTGCCTAATCGGCCACGGCATGAACCCTATTTTTCACCACCAAAACCCCACATCTGACCACCTACTGCAGCAAATTGGGTGATTTTTGGTGTTTTGAAGTCCTTCTACCAGAATAATATCATTGAAAAAACAATGGAGTGAAAAGACCCGGTGGTTGGTCAGATACAGAATTTCAGCCATGTACCTTGAAGAAAATCTGGCACAGGGGTGCCAAAAAGGTCAATTTTGGACCTTCTTTTTCCCCACTTTTTAATGTGCAGGATGTTAGCGTCGTAAAAGAGTTATAAATACAAATTTTTTGGAGTGAAAAATGGTCCCAGGGTGGAGCTGTGGGCCATTTTAGGGTGATCTGAGGCCAGGAGAGTGATTTGGGGTCAACCGACTTTCGTCATTTTTGGGTGAATTTGGTTTTATTAAAATTATAATGGTTGGCACGGTCAGATTTTGAAAATGTTGGCGGAAAAGAACATTTCCAGGAATTTGGGCCCGTCGCCCCCCTCTGATAAATTCACCACTTCTACATGAAGGACCATGGCAAAGAGGCACAAAGAGACCTGCCTGCACACACGCACACACGCACACACACGACATAGCGACTCGGGTGCCTGCACGCGCACGAGACCTACCTGTCTCAATGACCGTCGTGAATTCTTGTGCAAATTCGCTGGGCGGGCCCATGAGGTCAGGCTTGACCCAGTGGATCATAGTGTAATATTCATTCAAATTGTTCTGCACAGCATAATTAAGTGGTACTCATTCAGATTAAATCATTGAGTAGTTTTGATTTGGATTGCTCTGCCCACCTCATACGAAAAGGAAGAAACTTGTCTGCCACTGCTGATTGCCTCTCGCTGCTGGATCACATACAAGTCATAACACTCTCGTGTCTATGCTTCAGAGCAGACAAAGTGACAGAAAAACCCAGCCATTGAGCATAGAAGAGCAAAAGCTGTGCTTTGCGATCTTGAAACATCCATCTCACTACTCAATTGCAAACTGCACCACAGCTGGTCAAATTGCCTCAGTTTTGGAGGCGTGTCACACTATGCATCTATGGAGTGCTTTGGACCGCAATACCTCATGCGCATTTTCAAGTTTCTGCTGGAACAATAGTCAGACAAAGTCATGACCGACTCTCTTCATGTCAAGGGGTAGGTACGCCTTGCATGAAAAAGAACAGACATCACACGCTCTAAAGGAATGAGGGCACAAGGGGAAAAAACATAGGTCTCTACCCCTCTTTAACAAGGGCCTCATTCAACCTATTCTAACCCCTGAGCAGCATCTTTAGTTCTTAGCCTGCATATTTCTTGTTCCCAATTCCTACTTGCAGCGGGTAGCCGGTCAGTGCGATGCGCCGCTTTGTTTGCACTTTGTTTATGGCATGGCAAAAGTTGGACGTGGGGTTACGCATCTCGTGGGCTTCATCCACAGCAACCACTTCCGGCATTTCCACTAGGAGTCGGCAGGTCTGGGTGGACGGGAGCATGTGTACGCACATGCGCTTGTTGTGTGTGTGTTTGTGTTTGTGTGTGTTTGTGTGTGTATGTGTGTGTGTGTGTGTGTGCATGTGTGTGTGTGTTTGTGTGTGTGTGTGTGTGTTGCTTGTTGGAGCAGGCACACGTTTGTGTGGTTGCAGTGGAAATGATAACAAGGATTGCAAGACCACAACAAGAAAAGTGCATACCCCATCCTACTCAATTCTTGCTTTTTTATTCTTAATTTTCATCCTTGATAGACACATTTAGGCAGAGCCTGAACTTGGGCGCAATAAGAGAATATTCGAGTTTGTGCCCATTGAAATAGGGATTAACCTACTGAGCTATAGCGAGCCTTTTCTTTTCCTAAAACATATCAATGTGACCCTGCCAGGCAAAGCAGTGATTAGTGTAAAATCATGCAGCGGCTGATAGCCGTCACTCCTTGCCTCTCTCTGCGGGACAATTGTCCTGATACCCCCAGGAGGCTATTTCAAGCGCCATGGAAGCCTGGTTTAAAGCAAAACACATTCAAGATACTCCACTCCACTGCAGGGCACTAAACCTGCAAGACAGGCTCCCAAAACAGAAACCTGTCCTTATCCCAAAAGTCCATGCCGGACACCTGCCAGTGGGTATTGGCAATTGATCATTGCTGCAATTTTCAAGCATCTGTCTGTCCAACACACACACGCACACACGCACGCACACACACATTCTCTTTTCAGATTCTTCCCAGCTTCCACGCACCTCCTCGTTGAAGCTGGCCTTGCCCTGCTTGGATTTTGCCTTCGGGGGGCCTGCCTCTACACTGGGTTGCTGCTGCTGCTGCTGCAGAAGCTGCCCACCTTCTGTCCCATCCATGCTGACATTAGGATCTGTCAAGGCACCCCTGTAGAACACAACGGACATGATGTGAAAAAGGCGACTGTCCACTCTGTACAAGAGCCTGGAATGTTAAAGCGGTGAGATGTAGGCTGGTGACATGCATGAGGGTGAATACCCCGGTGCACGTTGGGTGGGGATCCGATGACCACATGAGGGTCAATATCAGGGCGCACATGGGTGGGGGATCCGATGACCACACGAGGGTGGATATCAGGGCGCATGTTGGCGGGGAATCCGATGACCACATGAGGGTGCATATCAAGGCGCACATGGGTGGGGGATCCGATGACCACATGAGAGTGGATTTCTGCCTTCTGAATCCCCAGCACCTGCCGATCATGTTGGTAGAGCGCACATCTGCCTGCTTATGTTGTGGTAAAGCAGCTTTTCAACGGTGTGGGAGACTACCCAAGAGTCAATACACGAAGAAGCTTCAACCTGTCAACACAATGCCGCAAGGAGGGGAAACATGAGGGCAACCTACAGGACTTTGCAGGGTATGCACGCGGTTATACAATTTATTTGAAACTTCAACATGTATGCATACACTTATGCATGCGCAGTCGTGTCCCCAGCTGCGAGCAAACCCTCCGTCAACTGCTCAATTATTGACCCACATCCACACCCCCTCACACTCACACTCACACCCACACCCATACACACCTGCTGGTGTCTCCAGCTGCATTCAGGTCTGCATCTCCAGCTTGAGGGGCTACCCCTGCTTTGCCCTTGCGCTTTCTCGGCTTCTTGCCAGTGCCCTTGCTTGCCTCGTCAGGGCGCAGGACATTGTTGCTGAACATCTTGGAGGAGATGAGCAACACACCCCCAGGCACTCCTGCCCAACTGCGGACGGTCCTGTGCACCTGTGCAGAGGCAGCCAAGCATCATTGCTCCCTAAGGTACTGTTGCAGAGTCTGAAATTGGAAATCAATCCAAGCAGATCTTTCATCTCATGAGTGCACCTGTGCAGAGGCAGCCTCGACATACACCAGGCTCAAATAGACCAGCAAGAGCAGACTATATTTGATGGATTACCGTTTTCTTCCCCTTCTTTGGCTAGGGCCTGGCGCAAATATGTGATTGTGGATGAGAGATTTGAAAACTCTATTCACCAAGTGCGCAGTGCGTATTTTGCGCTGTGCTTAGTATCCTGTTTTTATGTTCATAGACATCAGAGCAACTGGGGCTTGCCCAGGCAGGAAACAGATGTAACAGACGTCCATCGCTCTTGGAAACATTTATGCTGTAAGAGCAAAATGAGATTGGGCTGCAGGGGAGGTTGCAGGACAAGGTGCAGCAAAATCAACATAAACCTCTAGAGTTGCAACAATGTAAGGTTGATTGCACAAGAATTCATGGTGGCAGTTTCCGGACTTGCAAGCCAGTTATAGATGCCTGGCAGGACGTGCGTGACAGAGCATCTGCACTCCTGCTCTTGTCTCGAAGCTCCGCTGTGATTAAATCCTCTGTTGCAACCAACACTCAGAGATATGCAGAATCAAATAAGCAGGATGCTACCATGGGATGTTACCCAGAGGGGGGTCACCGTTGTGTGGAACTCCTTGAGGCTATATCTCAAAAACGCATGGGTGTTTGATATATAGCCTCAGGATCGGGCAGCACTTCTGACACACAGTTGGGTGTGGAAACACTTGTGCTCACGAGTGTGGCACAAACATGTGTCTGCTGAGATTGCAACAAGCTGTTATTGAAACGAGTTGTTGGCCTAATTTTTAGTTAATGCACTGTGCTTGGCAGCATCCAGGGATGTGCTTAGCTTGCCGGGGGATGCAGCGCTTTCGAAGCGATGTCACTTCCTCATTGGCTTGCACACCCGTTCCAATGGGCCCTCTGGCAGCTTGTTCCTCTTGTGCACCCCCCGCTAAATCTAATACTGCAGCATGGTCTCTAGATAACCTAGAAACAGCTAATGTCCTGGAACGCTGGTCATCTGGTGCAAGTGTGTAGGGGGGTCAAGCCATGGGGATGTCCAAGGGTTTTGAAATTTCCATCATTCTTACACGATGTCCAGAAGGAATCATTGTTTAAAAGGCATGACTGCGGACACCAGAAAAAAAATTACAACTTTGAAGTGTGCAGGAATGTGTGTGACGGTGGAAAAATAATCATTTTTGAGAATTGTTTGGGGTATGAGTGGAAATGAAGGCTTTAAGGCGCCTGAGGAGCGCCAATAGCTGGGAATGGGAGGCTTCCTGCGCTCTATTGAGGAGCACGAAAGCTTGTTTTCAAACGCAGCAGCAGCATGTGTAGTTGGACTTCATGTTTTTTTGTAAAGTTTCAGGTAAAATATATGAGAGCAGGTCGTCATTGTAGAAGCAGTTTGTAAGGCTGACTTTATGAGCTTCTGGATAGCAGCTTGCAGGTCTTCACATGCAGGATCAGTGTGGAGCTTGTACACGCAATGCTCACTTAGCATCTCTGAAGCTTTGGGGCGAACAGGTAGTGCTTGCCCCCGTGGACATGTGTGGGACTTACAATAATAAGTATTGAGGAGTGTGCGGGATTAAGGCAGTAACCATCAAATAATAATTTTTTTATGGGTGTGGATCGATGACATGTAAGTACGGTAAAATCCTTTGAGCCAAGCCCTCAAGTCGACCCTTCTGAATATCGTACAACAGCTCTTGAGGTCATAAGAGCCCTTGTTTTTTACCAAAAGAACATGCTCTCCAAAAGTATGCTTCTTGATGCCTCCTGCTTTCAGGAACGTCTTTTTTCTCTTCCGGAAATTATGAGTGCTCGGAAAAGCAAAAATATGGCCTTTGTGCTGCACTTCTTACATCCGAAAACTAAAAACGGAGAAGTTAACCTCTCCTGCCCGTTTTAAGATTTTATATGCAAGAAAGCCTGGCCCAATTTCATACTCCAAAAACAATAAAGTCAACACAAGAGCGTGCAATTAAGTTCGCATGTGCCCCCCCCTCCTACTCACTCTTCGGCCATCGGCTAGGAAGACCTTTCTCACATCCAGTGGCGATCCATATGAGTTCTGACTCTTGGGCAGCCAGGATTCAAGCTCGTGCTTGAAGTTGTACAAGACCTGCATGCATATCATGCGCAATTAGATGGAAAAAGCATCATTGCCATCATCATCATCATCATCATCATCATCATCATTATTATCACCCAGCAGCAGCAGTTGCCAAAGCATCAAGGAGTGCTTTGAATTTGTAGAACGACTGCACATTAATATCCCATACCCCTGCATTGTCTGCAAATCTACATGACCTAAGAAAATCATTTCTGAAAGAGCGCTATTTCAAGTATCTCGGCACTTAAGAGTGACGGAGCAGCATGGGCTCGCCTTACATTTTTGGGCAACCCACAGCAAAACCTCAAGAGGCCCTCCTTTGCTGTGTATGAGAATATTGCATGGCAAATGCACAGCACACCTTAATGAATGAGGTAGCAATGCTCAAAAAAGGGGGGAACTGTGAGAAGTAAGTAAAGCAGGAGCAAGGTGGACCCACATTGGCAGGCACCACGAGCAGGGCATGGCCCAAGGGCTCCCCACTTGAATCTTCCGCGCGGTACTTGAAAAACATGTGCAGGAAGGTGATGGTGGTCAGGGATTTGCCTAGGCCCTGCAAATGAGTGCAGGTTGTGGCGAATGAGCGGCCTCTCAGCTTCACCTGAAGTGGTAATGCGCGCATGCAGCAGTTGGATGTACAATAGGAGGCGGTGCCGATGCCATGCAATCGGGAAGCAGGAGCTTTGCAGTCTTTCCTGTAAAGCTCACCTCATTTCTCAATTTAATGCTTAAACTGGGCCCCATGTGCATGCATGGAAGACTCATGTACAGTTTGAAAATGGCTTTGGTTGGATGCACCAACAAAGGATTCATCTGTATCATTTAACAAGTCATCCTTCTAGCTGATGAGGACACCATGATTCCAAAACGATTCAATGCTCAACTATGTAGCACTTTAAAGGATGGCTCACCATTGTGTACGCGTATCAAAAGTTTGAAAAATGCAATGCATGAGGAGCCGCGTCAATGGCGGACGTGCTTTCCACCCAAGATGTAAGTAATTAATCACAACACACACACACAAACACATGCAGATGCTCACAGGTCGCCCGCACCATGGTGTGAGCCAAAATGACTCCGCCTGGAGGGTCTTCTTCCTCCTCATTGGTGTCTTCCTCATCGATGTTGATGTAGCCGTCACAAAGGTTGCGCCACATGAATTGCAGACCCTCCACCTAAGGGCCAACCACCAAAATCTCATTCTCGTGAAAAAGGCTTACACAGCCTTTGGAAGGCAGGGGCATAGTGTAAAAAGAAAGACAGCTATGCTGCGATTTCTGTATTGCTTGCAAAACAGGAGCAGGCTGGCATGCTTGGGTACACATTGGTTATCGAAACCTAGAATTCCATGCATGAGGGCAACATATGAATCGAATATACACAGGGTTGTGTGGATGCAGACAGTGGAAGTACAAACCCTCCTTCATTCAAAACAACAGCAAATGGGCAGGTAGCCCTGCTGTCTATTGGTCCTGTCATAACCAGAAAACCATCGTGCGCCGATCCTCACTTTCCCACCTACCCAGCCCTAACACCTTCTCCCTCTCCACGCACTTTGAAACTGACCACTTTCACCTGAATTGATGCAGCACCTACCTGGTGCTTTTTGAGGTGTGCTGCCAGGCCGCCATGGATGAGGGGTACAGGGCGGTCTGGGAAGAGGGGCACATCCCCTGCAGCCTGCCCAGCTGCCCCTGCTGCCGCATCCTCTTGTGAGGCTGCCACGATGGCTGCTTCACGACGCTTTTGCATTGCTCTCCGCTCCTTCAGCACCTGCACAGCAAGGAAAAAAATGCACAGCACCAGTAGCTCTTCACAAGTAGCTCCAGTAGCTCCTCACAAGATGCTCTCCGCTCCTGCAGCACCTGCACAGCGGAAGTAGCAGGAGCAGCAGTAACTGCAGCAATAGCAGCAGAGATGCATGGCCGAGCGGAGGAAGAGTCTGATTTGCGGGAGATGAAGAGCAAGAATCAAGGCTGCTTTCATTGCTGTAGCATTGCCTGCCTGTCGCTCCTTCAGTGCCTGTGCCAAAGCAGCGGAGGCTCAAGTGGTCATGTCATTGAAGTGCTGGCATGTTACAGGTAGGTACTCTGGTTTTTTGGGCCTGCTGCAAGAGCTGGTGATTCTGGAAGAAGCCACTTCATCTGCTATGTCACGTCTAGTGATGCCCTCAAAGGAATCGCACAAAGGCTTTGGGCTCCAGACAGGCCATTTGTGAGCAGCATTGCTTCAGCAAGTGGGAGGAGATGTAAAGAGTTCACTTTGGAAGCAGGGTCAAATGAAGTGGCACCTGCATTTTTATCACAAAACAAAAGAAGGTTGAATCCAGTCATCGCAAGCTTCAACACAATGGAAATACTTTATAATGTGACAGAAGCATGTGGAGTACGCGTAATCTACGAATTGGAAAGGATCAGACAAGGCAAGCTATTGCCAAGCAAGCCCAAAACTTTCTTAACCAACTTTAAGAAAGGTTGCCCTTGCAAAGTAAGCCCTAGCACTCGCAGCAGCACGCGCTTGTCACCCTCCAACCCACCTCTTCAGTCAGCTTGGGCCTCTTGGAGGAGGGAGGGGTTCCGCCCTGGCAAGGTTTCAGAAGGCAGTGGTGTGTGTGTGTGCGCGTGTGTGTGTGTGTATGCGTGCGTGCGTGTGTGGAGAGCTAGCTTGTAGGTGAGCATGTGTAGGAGGTTTGAGACATGGATTGTGCATACATGCTTTATATGGAGCAGCCCAAGTTGCATGCCTGGACGAGACGAGAGTAGGAGCCTTTGAGCTCCTTGTGTGAGCATCCATAAAACATGATTACATGATGCATGCATCGTTAGGTTATGCACTCCACACAATCTACGCTGAGATGCTCTCACACAAGTGGAACCAGTAACTTCATCCATTGTCGCTATTTAAACGGGCAGGTGGGGAAGGTTCTGTGCATTGCTGCAGTGACAGGTTCTGGGCCCGCCAAGCCCACTTATGCTGAAATTAGAAGCACGCATGTCCACAGCGGGCATGTGCGCTGTGTTCAAGGCACCAGGATGGGAAACACTTTAACAATAATGATTGGTGCTCCACATCCATCCTCCTCATTCTACACACAGCTTGCACGCACCCTCCTACACTTCGTAAGCGTTGTCAGCAAGGAAAAAAGAGCATGCCCCGGAAATATGCAGGGTGGGTGTAACATGCAACCCTCCAGGACTGCTGCAACAAAAATGGCGTGTGCCACCACCTGAGAGGGCTCAGCAGGGCGTCTGCCGTCAGCTGGATGACCTAGTGCTGGGCGCTTGGGAGGTTTGTGCTTTGGGGGGCTGGCTGCCACACTGGGATCCTCTTCCTTGTCCTCCGCAGAGCCACCTTGCTGCAGCTCACTGCCAGTGGGGGGCCTGGACAAGCACAGGGGCATCATGTTACACTATAACCCATGCTTCATGTAGAGCACAGCAGCACCACGCAGCATGTTACACTGGCCCCATGCTTCTCCCCTGCAGCTTCTTTTGTACTACTCTTGTGAGGTGAAGACAGACACAAGCGCTGAAGCACATGCTTGCAACCATGCTTCTTTGCACCACGGCATATGACTCAATGCCGCAGGGGGGGGTTACGTGGAGGAGGTGCCTTCACAACGTGCATCAAACCTCCAAGCATTGAAGCATCAACATAAAGTGCATGAAGGCACATTTCACAGAGCCAAGAAAGGCCAAGCAGCGAGCGAGACCAGCAGCAGGCGGCTAGCACGCAGGACATACGAGCGTCACGCACGCACAAGCAATATTGGCACGCTTCACATGCGCAATGCTTTCATTGCTGCACAGTCACACAACCCCTCCACCCCTCTTACTCTGTGCTTGTCCTTAGCGGCGTGTTCCTGGTCATGATAGACTTCTTCCTCACGCGCCCTGCAATTTTGGAGCTCTTGGGCAACGCGGCACAGGGGTGGTGCGACAGGGCAAGGGCCACCTTTTGCCTGCTGGCGGCCTTCACAGCGCCTGTATCCTTGTCTCCAGCGCCCAGGCCACGCTTCAGCGCACTCAACTGCAGGCATGGGCGGGCAGATGGAGGATGATCGCGAGACACATTTGTCAGACAACCTTTTGGGGGGCCACTGAAGGGTGGGCCATTTCACAGCTGTTATCTGGATTCTGCACCTGGTTTGCAGGAGTGTTCCGGGTATTAGTCCTTGGGCGTAACTTCCTGCACGCTAAAGCTGGCAATGAAGTGAAACCAAAAACAGGCAAAGCTTGACATGACCAGGTAGCCTCATCTCCTTGCATGCAGCGAGGTCTCCTGACTGGCTTTATGCATCCTGAAATGGCGTACAACAAAAGAGCGTACAACAAAAGAGCAAACATCAGCCTGCTGGTATCTCCCTCAAAACTGAGTCAAAACAGCTGAATGAAGTGGAGCTGGAGAGCGTCCAGCTTTTGTCCTTCACGGCCGTCGACCAGAGCCTCCCACAAAACATGCAACCACAGCTCAACGCAAGCCCCAACAAAGCGCACAACAACCAAAGCCGTGACTACTATTTTCAAGGCACCTGTGCAGGTGGTTCCATTGAACAAACACCCTCCTTCACCTCTTTCACCAAAGACGCATCCTTGAGCATGGACCACGCGCGCAGTCCCTCAGTCAGCGCCCCAAAGTTGCGCTCCACCTTGCGCCAGCTGCCGTCCTGGATGCTGAACAGCAAGTAGGGCCGGGCGCCAGTAACGCCCGTGCCACCCTGGTGCACAAAGTGTGCATATGTGCGTGTGTGTGCGCGTGCGGGCGTGTTAAAATCAACCCCTGTGTTTGGCACGAAGGCGCATTTTCTTCATTGCATGCATTGGAAGTGCAACGATTTCCAAGCACGCGTCACAGCGTAAAAAAGGAAAACAAATACAATTAATTGACAATCGCCACCATTGCCAACCTGGCAAAAGGACGGAACAGAGCATTTGCTTGCACACCAACTTCCCTAGAGCTTCCAAACAAAGATACTTGATGCATCTGCCTCGGGCACGTGTTTGGAATAGCTAGCCACAGAGTGGCAAAAAGCTTTAAATAGTGTCACTCAAACACATGTAAGGTTTGCAGAGATATCAATCTCTGACAAACTTATCTCTATGCCAAAAATCAAGCCTCATGTTGTCCTTCCCTCATGCACACAGTACACATTGATTTAAGTAGTTGCAAACATGACCAATGCAAACCTCGCTCATGTCACCCCACCAAGGCGCGAGAACAGCACTGACAGAAGAAATATCAGACAGCTGCTGCTGGTCTCAGCGCAACGCAGGAGCATCACCACCTGCTGCGTGGGACAATAGGCAACCAATTCCTCAAGTTCCCTTCATGTTGTAATATTATCGCGAAAGGCCCCCCACCTCTTCCTTGTCGACCACCATCAAGTGCTCAGAAGTGAGGTGCTGGCCAGGGACATGGCACAGCCGGAAGCCAAGCCACGAGCAGCTGCTGCTGCTGGTGCCACAAGACTTGAAGCGCGGGCCTGGCGCTACCGTTGGAGGCGTGTGATCATCGCTGAATTCTGTCTGAGGGAAGCAGTGGTAGCGGTAGGAACTGCGGCAAAAGCTGACCTTGTACAGCAGGACAAGAGGCTCCAGAGTTACCTGTGCGCATTGGTGGGTTTGAAAGGTGAGTGAGCATAGAAGTCATGTGTCTGGAAGGTAGCGAGGTTGGTATCAGATGATACGTGATAAAAGAGAGGGTGATGGGAAGGTGGGGACCGTGGGCTTCAGCACTGGGTTGACATACAAATGGTGATTTGGATCATGTTGCAGGTTTGTAGGCGGGAAGTAAGACATTAGAGGCAGCACAACAGCACAACAGGAAGGGAAGGAAACGAGAATGGATTCAGTGCATGAACTGTTCAATGCCGTACAAGGTGTATGAGCTGTCAAGGGCTGTTTAGGCACAAACTGAAGCTTCCATCGCACATAAGCTAACCAGAATGGTATGGAATACTGTTTCTTTGCAGCTCTGAATGATGTTTTGGGCCTATGCAGAGCTGCTCTCAGGACATGGCTGGTATCCAGAAAATGTCCAGCTTAGCCGTATACAAGACAGTCAGTTGGCAGCACTGCTAGAGTCGGTTTCAGGTGCTCTGGATGGTCAGAGCAAGGCATGCACGTGCTGACCAAGGGAAGAGCCATCTGCTCTGCCTTGATGAAGTGTGCATGTATGTGTAAGTACCTGCTCTCCTTCGATGGGCACCTCCAGGACACAGCCTGGCTCCAGGTTATCCCAATTCAGCATCGTCAGCTGCTCCCCCCGTGCATAAGCAGCCCCGTGGCCAGGCAATGAAGGCATCGGGGCACTGATGCCAGAATCCGGGGACTGAGGGCGGATGGCGTCCAAGGTCTCCTACAGCAGTTGCAAGTGTGTAGGCAGGGCACATGTGCGAGTGCGCAGGGCAGTTGCAAGATATTTTTCAGCAAACATGCACGCATTCACAGAGATTGTTGACCAGCGCTGCATTGGGATTGACCACTGATCATGAAACACACTGGTTCATGTCTTGCATGAAGGGGCAGCATGGCGCTGGCAGCTGCAGCTGCTATGCCACATGCCGTTTCTATCCAGACGTCAAACAGTAGTGCATTTAATGAAAGTATGATCAAGCCAATTGCTGCTGTGCTCGAAAAGAAACACGTGGCAGCATGGTGCTTGTGGCCGCAGCTGCGCCAGTCAGCAAGCACATGCTGCGAACAGGGCAATTGAGCACCCCCCCCTCTCCAAGTTCACTTTGGCTGGACATTGCTCCTGCCTTCAAACCTGAGACTGCCTGCCGAGCTCTGAACACAAAATGAAGGCTCAAGCCCCTCAACTTACAGGGAGTGAGCACGAGGTCTCTGCGGTGGATAGCGTGCAGCGCTCTGTGTCCAGGGAGCGCACCACATAGCCTGGCAGCCACACCGCATATGGGCCGGAGGAGACTACTTCTGTGCGGGAGGGCATGCGCCTGTGCACAAGGTCACCCCGCTTCACCTACATCCATTCGGAGGGTAAGTTGGTAGGTAGGTAGGTTGGTTGGTTGGCTTGAAGTGCTTACAGAGGACAGCACAACCCAGGAGGTAAGAATTCGTTGGTGGTGCCCTGGCAAAACAAGGCAGCCAATTTGCAGCCCCTCAATTCCTGTGACATGCATTGGTCATCTTGGCACTACTCCAACATCAATTCCATAATATAAGCCATGGATCATGCATGGTACACTTCCGTGCTGCAGGTGAGACTACATGTACAGCGCGGCATCAAAGTGATCACACACAATCACAATTACTTAAAACCTGAGCATGTGCCTGCTGGCTGTGAATCTCACACCTGCTGCCCAAAATGCAACACTTGCGCTTAGACCAAATCAAAGTTGATCCTGAACACCAGCAAATAGAAGAGCCCCGGCACTTGCCAGGCAGCATCAGCACATCCCACGCCTGCTCACACCTGCCCTGTGCCAACTGCATTAAAAGAGCACTTGCACAATCAATGCGCCATCCCCTCATCAAAGCCCTGAGCAGCACCTTAGAAAAAGGGAAAACTGCACAAGCAGAGAAAGCTTTCCCTACATACACAAGGAAAAATAGGTACATGGGCTCAAAGAGCCATGAGTCCTCCCTGCCACGCAATGCCTCACTCGTTCACACTTCGCGTTCCACCAATCACCTGCTGCTGCCCCTGCAGGGGCTCCATGCGTGGAGTGCTTGTCACAACCTCCATTGAGCCCTGGGCCCCCCCACTGCTTGCAGCCCCTGCACTGCCACCCATCTCTACGCCAGCCCCAGCCTCATTTGCTTTCTGACCGCCGCCACTTAGCACAGCTGCCTGCTCTGCAGGCCCCCCTTTCCCTCCATCTCCAACTGCAGCCCCACCTCTCTCTGACCCTGTGGTTGCCTCCCCGCTGCCTGCTGGTGAATCACCTGCTTGCTCCTCACCAAACTCCTCCATCTCACTGGCACCACCCCCGCTTGCGTCCTCATTCGCCGCCCCACATTCCATGCTCAGCGCATCCGTCATCTCATCATCAGCATCCCCTGAACCCTGACGCTCCTGACCATCACCCACAGTGCCATGACCCTCCACAGCGGCTTCCTCAGCAGCCCCATCCTCAGTCTCGTCGCTCTGCTCCTGCTGCTGCGCTGCTGCTGCTGCTGCTGCTGCGTCCTCCCCATCACCCTGCTGTGCATTTGGCTCCCCTGGGGGTACAGGTGCTCCTTCCACCTCCATGCCCTCCATGACTTGTGTCGGCTGAGGGGTCGGAGAAGGCAAGGGAGAGGCCCTGTGGGCAGGAGGCTTGGCCACCAACACTTGGGTGGTGCCTTTCTTGAGGTGGGCTGCATTCCAGGCCCCAGGGGTGGCATCATCACGACCCTCGGAGCCCTCAGCCCCCTCTCCTGCCTCGCTGCTGCAAGCACGCAAAGGATGACACAAGACACATGAACCACGTATGTCCTATTCAACTCGGATTCTGTGATTCTAAAATTCTAGCTGGCGGCAAGAGTGAGCCCTTGAGGGGGAAGAGTGCCCCTGTCCTGTTGATGCTGTTTGAAACTTCTGTGCGCGTGCAGCGCAGCTTGCGTCAAACAAGTGCATTGTAAGAGTGTTTCTAAAGTATGAATTGCAGAGCATGAATTGCAGAGCTTACAAGAACCAAGGGTGAGCATCACATGAATCTTACAGCGGCATCCTTAAAATGCATGCTTTAGGAAACAGGCTCACCTTGCCCGCTCCTCTTCCTCCTCTCCCTCCTCTTCCTCCTCTTCCTCCTCTCCCTCCTCTTCCTCCTCTCCCTCCTCTTCCTCCTCTCCTTCCTCTTCAAAGTGATCACTTAGCGCTGCGCCCATGACCCTCCCTGATGCTCCTGTCGCCTCCAGATCATCCTCTACCAGCCACCCATCATCCTCATAATCGTCCTCTCCCTCTCCCTCCTCCCCCTCCTCATCCTCCTCTCCTTCCCCGCGTTCGTTCTCCTCCTCCTCACTGTCTGAATCTTGAGACCCTAGGTCCTCAACCTCCCCAATGTCCATGTGACCCCTGGCCCGGCTCCCGCCGGCCCGCTCCCCTGCACCAACACCAGTTGCAGCTGCACTCCTGCTGCCGGGAATACCACAATGCTGACCACCACCACCACCCCCACCACCACCGCCGCCTCTAATGCTGTCACTGCCAGCCCTTTTCTTCCTCTTGCCTGCCGCCTGCAGCACGGCATCAACTTCATCGAGCTCCAGGTCGGCCAGCAGCGGGTCTGCAGGCACACGGGATACGTTGCAATGCATACATGAGAAAGCAAAATGAATTGGGGGTACTGGGCACAATCAAGGATATTCTCCCTTGAGCCCTGCTCAACCCTTTACAGAGGGATTTGCGGTGAGGGGCAGGCATTGGCTGGTCTTAGGGGTGGAAAAGGAGGATGTGAGACCAAAGGGGGAAACCAGATGGACGACCAGGCACAGCAAGGAAACGGATCCCAAGGTTGTGTACGGGCAGTCATGAGGAGAATGCAGGCAAAGCGAGTGATGGCAGCTTAGAAGCGCATGCAACTGCTGTTGTATCTGTGCTTCCGAGGGGGGTGTCACACAGCAGGTGGCTGTTAGAGCTGTGATGAGGATTAAAGTGCACTTGGACCACGTGAACAGCAGCACACAGCACCGGGGCCACTCACATCAATGCATCATGCCTGAGCAAAATCTTGCATCAACTTAGCCTGGTGCATCTTGTCATGGATTCCTGCCACTCCCTCGTCGATTGCATCCAATGTGTATCCAAAACCTCAGCTTTGTTGGACGCTGCCCATGCCCCATTCGTCCTCTTAGACCATGGAAGGAAAACCACCATCCCTCAGTCCTCTTTTTGGACCTCTGAAAGACAGTTACCATGCCTGAGTCCTCTTTTCGGAACACTCATATCGAGCGCACCTTTGGGCTGGCGCACCAGCTCCTCTGGCAGGGGTCTGTCTTCAGGACAGGTAGGCAGTGCAGCGACCTGCAGCTTGAACTGGCGGTCTTGGATGTCAAAGATGGTGGTCTCCATGTAGTTCCGGCAGAACCTGTGCAGCGCACGGGGTCAGAGTGGGGCACAAATTCCCAGGTTTGTGCATTGGCTGGTAAGAGTGTGAGTTGTGCTGGTGAAGTGACTGATGAGTTACAGGGAGAACGGCTACAAAGCATGACCCCAGGGGCTGCAGGCTGAAACACGGAAAACACACGTCAAACATGAGCCAGGATTATCTTATCAATCAAGACATGAGCTTTTAAATCCATAGGCTGGTAAGTAGGGAGGTGCTGGGATCTTACTGGACATACTGCCCGAGTACCAGCTACAAACACCCCCAGCCTGCTCGGCAGAGTTGCTGAATCTTTTTGCATGCCTACTTGTCAGCTTACTTGCTCTTGTCCCGCAGGAACGCCTCCACCTCATCGCGGTGCGTACGGATGAGGTCCTCCACCACACCAAGCAGGCGCTGACGCCAATGGGATAGCTCCATCTTCCAGGCCTGCGTCCATAACAAACACAAACAAACATATCAAAGACGTGCACGACCAAACACATGCAGCATCCCATGCATGCATGCATGCATGCATGCATGCATGCGGGCACACCCCTTTCATTGCAATGGTGCATGAGTGTGCCCTGATGTGAGCACAGAGTGCTGCACTCATGCTGCATTCATTGCGAGCCTGGAATGCCTGCAGGTCATTTCTGCTCCCATCCTCCTTCCTCTTCAAAAGCCAATCTCGATCGTGGCGTGCTCCAACATCACTTGTTTGCACACGAGCAGCAGTGAATTGAAGGATGGGCACTCTCGTAAACTCCTCCTGTCCCCTGCGAGCCTCAGCTCTTCCTGCAAGCAAAACGCAAGGGAGGCTGCCTGGATCCTTTTGCATCCTTGGAAACATATTTCACCTGTAGCAGCGTGTGCTCCTCCTCCTCATCCCCTCCCAGGCCTGCGGCAGCAACCACTTGAGCGATCACGCCACGCCTGACGGGGTAGCGTGCAGCAAGCCAGATGCTGGACGCCCTGGCCTGCAGAAGGAGAAGGGGTTGAAGTAAGGGGTTGAAGACGAGGGTGGCCTGCAGAAGATTCGCGGTTGAAGGCTAGGATGGTCTGCAGAGGGACAGGGGTTGAAGAACAGGGTGGCGTGCAGAGGAACAGGGGTTGAAGAATGAGGGCGTGCAGCAGAGCATGGGTGCTCCAGAAAAGCGTTCAGGCATGACCTGGACAAAAATGCAGACTGCAGCACACAGTTCTGGTTGCCTGGAAAGTAGGAGCAGCTAGGATAGCAAATTACCACTCAATGACATGACGCTTTTGATAGAACAAATGGCCTGAGGCAGGGCATCAAGGGTCACGCCGAGCTTGCCAAAACAACAAGACCTCAATAACACGGCTACAATTTATCCTCCTCTGCATGCACTCTTTTGGACAGCTGATATGCCCAATTGCATCAGCCGCACCCAGCACCAAACCCCAGCCCACCGTGCTTTCAAACTGACCTCTTCAGCAGGCAGCTTGTGCAGCTGCCACTCCTGGATCAAGTTGCCCACGCCCTCAGCAATGGCCTCCACCAGCTGCACCATGGACGCACCCTGCAGGCTCTTCCGCAGGGACTCCAGACGGCTGCCAAACATGCCCAGGCTCTCGCACTGGGCGCTACCTACCCCACGTTGAAGAAAGAGTTGAGCAACAGTGTTTAGAACGGTGTTTATAACAGTAATACAACAGTTACATAATCATATTGTCATGACATAAACATATGACACCATATGATTATGACATATCGTAATGATTACATAATAAATATCACACATTTGTAGGAGTAAGAAAGAGGTAGGACTGTTGGCGCCTTGGCAGGCAGGGAGATTTCTTTCTGCACCGCAGGTGCGTGGGCACCTGCCCCACCCACCGCTCAGCGTGGCAATGAGCTCACTGATGTCTGGCTGCGCGCCTCCCTCAGCTGCAGATGTGGAAGGAGCGATGCCGGAGCTGACCAGGATGCGGCTCAGTGCCTCAGCTATGGCCTGCCAGGTGAGTACACAAGACACAACTCAGCTACAGGCACAAGAGGTGCAAAGCTTGAGCTGACCAGGATGCGGCTCAGTGCCTCAGCCATGGCCTGCCAGGTGAGTGCACAAGACACAGGGCCAACAATGGATCTTGGCCAAATACTGCAACTGACGCATTATCAATCCTCAAATGCTTCACTGCCAAGAATCCTGGCCAACCACGACCCTTGTAGGAGAGTGCAAGAGCAGATAAACAGGCGAGGGCTCTTCACATTCACGTTACACTGGGGAGGTACAAAAGTAAGAGATGGTCAGGCGCACAGGGCAAGAAAGATTTGACGAGTCCTTGTCATTTCTGGTTCACGTAGAAGGGTCAAATGAGAGGATGATGAAGTGGAGGGAAATCTAGACTTAAGGACAAGTACAGACACACACACAACATTAGCATGACATGAATATGTGCATAGGATGTTGGCTTCCAAATCAGATGTACCTGGCAGTGCTGCCCATCCAGAGCAGGTGCATCTGCCTGAGCCTCTGGCTTGCCCTTGGCTCTCCTGTACATGGTGCGTGTGTGTGTGTGTGTGTGTGTGTGTGTGTGTGTGCGCGTGTGTGTATGTGTGTTTGTGTGCGTGTGTGTTTTTATGCGTGTGTGTTTATGTGCGTGAGTGCGTGCGCATTGCACTTTTGGATCAAATGGATGCTGTGAGCATCTGTGAAGCCCATCAACAGCAAAGGCAGATCCAAGATGTTATAAAACACCTGACTTGCCTCCTTCTGATGAGCATCAGATTGCCAGGACAAACTCAGCTATCACAGCTCAACTCACTTGTAGCGTGCTCTGTCCAGCTCAGCAGCTCGTGCCAACAGGGGATCAGCCAGTATGTCCTCCCCCTCCTCGTCCTCCTCCTCCTCCTGCCGCTTCCCTACCTCCCGCTCATCACTGTCCTCAGCATCAGCATCTTCTGACTCAGCACCCTGCTCACAGCAAAAGCAGAGGGGAAGAATGCTGAAATGTCTTGCCTGCGCCCACAAAAAACATGCTCCTCAACAGCTCTCATTCACAAACATTTGTGCTGGCACAGACAATGTCCAGACTTAGCCACCAACAGGTCAAGCAGCAGTGCAAGCAAGTATTCAAACATTTCCTTCCAGCTCTCAAACAGCAGCCGCGACTTCATCTAAGGGGATGCTCTGACACACACTCACACACACGCACACGCGCGCGCGCGCACACACGCACACACACACACACACACACACACAAGAAGGGTGCCATTCGTTCCCAGTGAGCAACTGTGTCAGCTCCTTGTCAATGACCAAGACAGTGACCAGATGATGACGAAGACAGAGGAGAAGACATGCCCCGCAACTTCCCATACTTGCCACACTGCTTTGGGAAGGTGTGCTGTGATGCCAGAAACTCGCGGCACAGAATGAGAACGAAGAAAGCTCCAGGGCCCACCAATGGAAGGGAGCACAGCATGACGACAAGCGGCAAGGGACATGGAAAAGAAACGGAAAACAGGAAGAAAGGGACAAGGAAAAGGAACAGGAACAGGGACTTAATGGAGGCAGAGGGTGTCCTCACGGCAACCTACCTCAGAGGGTGCATTAAGGTCCAAGGAGCCCTGGGACCCTTGCGGCAGCCCATCCTTACTGCCATCATCTTCTGCATCTGACACCACCTCCACTGTTGCTTCTGCATGGGACCTGTAGGTATAAGGATTGCACCTGTGATGTGAGCACGGGCAGATGTGGACGCGATGAGATAGCTTTTGCCTGCACAGTGGAAGCATACGCCTGAGATCTGTTCCAGAATGGCCTTGCTGTTTGGACATGATGCTGCTTTTGGGCGTATCTCTTGTGCGTACCATTCATCAAAAGCCCAACTCAATTACCATGCCACTGTCCATCGCTGCTGCAAGCATCATCCTGCAGCTTCGATCACCCATGCAGACATCATGCTCCACCATCAAGGCAGCAGGCAGCACCAATGCGCTGCGATTGCCGTTGGACGAAGGAATCCAACCCCAGGGAGCCTCAATGCCGTAATTGCACGAACACGTCAAACACAACCCCCATCATTCTATGATTCCAAGAATAGCACGCACAGGCGCCCAGCTATTTTACGTCGCATGTCACCATGCTGTGTAACATACCGATTGAAGTCCATGCCGCCAGGGTCGGGAAAGGATGGTGTGGCATGGCACAGCCGCTTGAAATGCCGCATCAGTATGCGGCGCTCCTGGTGGATACTGTCTACCTCCGAGGACAAGAAGGCCCCCAGGCTGCAGGCATGTGTGATCAATGCATGCATGAACGCTGTCTAACTTCAGTGGACAACGATGCCCCTGGGCTGCAGGCGTGTACGTGTTCGCAGCCAGTGCTGGCAGCTCATGACCCAGGGCAGTCCAAAAAGGGGAGCAAATGAGGTGGAGCATACTTCTTGCTATCTGTCAAACACTCGGCAGGCTCTATATGCCAGGCAGGCTACGTGTTCACTACGTCACTGTTATCTGTTGTGCATCACTACTGCTGCCCCTGCAGCTGCAATGGTCCTGACGTTGCGGCTGCTGTCTGGGCGGTGATCAAGAAAACCTAAGCGCCTGAGTCCCATGTTTCTAGTTCCAGGCATTCGTCCTTCACTCACTCTTCATTATCCAATAAGTCGTCTGTGAGGACTTGAGGCATGTTGGACGCAACCGTGCATGCTCCAGGATCTGCAGCGGCAGCAGGAGGTGACAGGAGCACCCTTTGTAAGCTGCTGGCAATAAGGAAATGTTGGTCCTTTGCGTTCGATGTGCCTTATTGGCCAAGGGCTTGCACCAACATCGGCACAGTGGCAGGCAGCACAGGTTGCCCATCAAGCACAAGAAACGCTTGCGCCACACGTTGGGCTCAGCAGCTCCTCAGTCTTCAACCAAACAAAACGAACGCACAGTGCGCTCCTGGTGCTCAGCTGGCTTACTCACCCCGCTGCACGAAACAGTAGCGCGGCGCAAACAGGTCTTCTGCATCCTCGTCAGAGTCGGATGCAGGGCTGCTGGAGGCCTCCATTTGGTCACTCAAGCCCTCCCTGAGCTCAGGGTGCTCCTGGGCATCTCCTAGCTCATCCTGCCCTTGACAATGCTGAGGCTTCAAGATACTGCTGGCAGATTGGCGGCCGTGGCAGCTGAGGGGTCCAACAGGGACTGTGGGGCAAAGGCTGCTAGCGCCAGCTGCAAGTTCATCCTCAAGGGCAGCATCTATGGTTTGCAATCGCGCAAGCAGTGCCAAAATTTGGTTGGTTGGGTGTGTACACCAGAAGAGGACTCGAAAGCACTAGATACCAGCTTTCCACCCCCAAAACTAGGCAAATGAGTTCAGTTTGAAAGCTTGTTTGCATCACGCAAATGAGCGGGCAATGATTCGGATCTGAGCGGCTCAGATGGAGGGTGCACGAAAGCAGGGAACCATGATCTGTTTCCCCACATGAGGGGCACTCCTGCTCAGTGCCACATGCATCAGATGCATCTCACAAGTGTGTACACACCTGGAGCTGCATCCTGGACAGGGGCATCCACCTGAGAAGTGGGCTGGTGCTGCTGCTGACGTTCAGCTGTCCGCACATGCAGGAAATTGGCTGGTGCCTCGCCAGCAGGCTGGTCAGCTGGCCTATTCACAGGCACAGGCACTGCATGCTCATGTGTCTCATTCGCAGGCTTCAGGTACTTGGCCGCAGCTTGCTGTGCCAAGCGTACGAAGGTCTCCCTGTCAAGGGAGTGCTTGGCGCCCTTCGCCAAGAAGGTCAGCGCAGTAGACAATTGACAGCAGACCTCCTCCTCCGTTTCCATTCCTTCTGCGCCTCCCTATCTCTCTCTACCTCACTCTGTCCCTAGGGGAGTTCCCCTAAAGGAATGTTTCCAACCTGTGCTACGCGTGCTGAGGCATTCCGTGTCGAGTCAAAGGTTCAGTGGTCCAGGCGTTGTTTATGTTTTTAAAGCTGTTTACAGTTGTTCCAAAATATGGGTATGGACGCCATTGCTTGCTGGTTTAGCTCAATTCTGTCAAATTGCGGGGCACACGGCTTTTGCTCCAGGGCTGCCAAATTTATTTTAAATTAATATTCCTGACCATTTGTTCAGTCCTATGATTCTTGGCTGATTTTTGTGAATGTTGCGTACACACTTGAGGAATGCTGGCGTGGGCAGGGGCAGCACTGGTGGTCTCCGGGGCTTCCACCGCGGCAGCACTTCTTCTTCTTTCGTGAACAGCAGAACACATGCGCGCGGCGATGTCCTTGTGGTTCAGGCCAGGAAGGCAAATGCAGGCTGGAACACCGCTGCTCAGAGCGCGCTGGGCACCAGAAAGGGGAAGAGAGGGGCAGCGAGAGGGCGAGAGGTGCGTGGTGGTATGTTTCGGGCTTGCCACATTTCATCACATCGTGTGCCTCGTCACACACAGTGAGAGCTAGCCCAACACAGGCAAGGTACGAGCCTGCCTGGTTGGGCTGGGAGCTCATTTTGCATAAGTGACTGCCCTCCCTGTTTACACATCATGCTTCACCCCAGCACGCACTTTATGAGGAGCTGTGTGGTGCGTCTTATTCCACAGGCAAGAGGAATCAGGAGTTTGCAAACAGGATACATGCACATTCCTGGGTCTTCTGTCTCGTGCACACTGCACACAGGACAAGCACTTCCATTACACAGGTTGTGCAAAGAAATACGTGCACACACACACACACATACACACACATACACACACACATATACACACACACGCGTGCGCGCACACACATGCACACACATGCACACACAAACACACAAACACACATACACGCATGCATGCGCACACACACACACACACGCACACACACACGCACACATACACGCATGCATGCGCGCACACACACACACACACACATACACGCATGCATACACACGCACACACATACACGCATGCATACGTGAATGGAACCTCTGCGAGCATACTGAACAAAATATACAAGGTGCAACAGCAAGCTGAGCTGCATGCATGCCCACAGGTGTTCAAGTGGAGCTGCAAGTTGTGCATGCGCTGGAGATATCGCCCCTTCTGTACTGCGAGGCTTGACCCTGGACAATCGTTTCCCTTACGTGCCACTGGAAAGAAATGCATGCCTTGCAGGAACTTTTCCACTCACGCTGGCAACGGTCCCTGACCTGACACTTCGCGTTATTCTGCTACAGTGGCAAAGGAGGGCTGCAGCTTTTTGGTTCCATTGTCCAAAACAATTATTTTCCATCCTGTCTTGTCGATGTTCGATTCATGGTATGCTGCATGACGCTCGTCCATTGAATCTTAAGAAGCACTTGCAGGCATGTGCTTGCTCTCATTACATGCAGGAACCCACTTGCAGGCCCAGCTGGCTGATGCATATAACTTATATCCCAGACTTACGTGTGCACATTGTGCCTACAGTTGACTTCCCGGTCCCAAAGTTTGCCAGCCTGCACGCACGTGCGCCTGGCCAAAGACCTGGTGGTGCTGCTGGACCCCAAGCGGGAGCGCCTCATCTACGTCCTGCTGGCAGATGGGACAGAGAAGGAGAAGCTTGCCAAGGTGCGCAGGGTGACCACCATTGTCACCAGCTGCAGCAGTGGCAACAGCAGTAGCAGTAACAAGGCTGCTGGTGTTTCAATCAATGATTACTCCCTAGCATTGGGGGTCCTATTTGGCATTTCCAAGCAGCTTGCGGCCTTGTTGTTGTTGTTGTTGTTGTTGTTGTTATTGCTGCCAGCCACTAACAAGAAAGTTAAGGCCAATGGTGGGGTAAATGAGAGCATGTAACACACCAATGTGAAATACATTGGTCTGGTTGGAGCCAAGCTGCCCTTTTGCCCACCATGAAGTGGCCACTCATGAGTTTGCAAAAACACTATTTTTCATGCTCTGTTTCTTTGGGTGAGTCCATGTGTTTACTGCACATCAGTGTGGATGGTCAGGTCGCTGCCCGCCTCCCAATCTGCCACGCAGGTCAAGCGTCTGGTGGCCCTCAGTAAAGTGAAGCGCGTGTGGTTTGTGGCTGATGAGCTGGGCCAGCACGACAACCTCGTGTACTGCGTGCACAGGTCAGTGAACACTGCACTGCACGCCTGGGCTTGACTGTGCCTCACTCAAACAGCTGTCATGGTTGCACTCGAGGATGTAGGGGACAGGCTCGTAGCATAAGAAGGCAACAGGTCCAAACATATGCTCGTAGTGTGTGCACAACCTCATGTGCATTGCTTCATGGGCAGCTGCGACAAAGCGCAGTACCTGCTTGCATGCTTCAGGCTCATCATGAGCTGCTTCATAGCAGGCAAGGGGAAGCGTGGCCTTCACGCTTTCTCCAAATAAAAAAACCTGCATCGCAATGCCTGAGCTGCTCTACAATCAGCATGCAGCAAAATGGCTGCGCTACCTTCCCCTTCCTTCTACAGTGCTTGCAAAACAGACTGCTGGGAGGTGTACGCGGGCGCCGACACCTTCACCACCACGCAGCAGATGATGCTGCAGAACGGGATGCTACCTGTGTGCCCGGCCACGACGGCCATGCGTGCGCGCATTGTGCCAGATGCAGTGGACCATAAGGCCTCACGCATGCGCAGGTGGGGTGCGCGCTAGGTGTCAAGAGAAGAAAGAATGCAGAGGTGCAAGGCTTGCAGTCAAAGAGCCTGACAGTACAGCCAGCATAGGTGTCATAGTGCGTGTCTGCCGTGGCCGTGCAGGCCTCTCTTTCCACTGTTTTTTGTGTTTATGAAGCGCCCAGGCACAGCTGTTTTGTGACTGCTCTGGGCACTTGCAATTCAAAGAGTAGATGTACAAGCGCAGGCACGCGAAACATACACACACACACGCATGCAAACACACATACACACACATACGCACACACGCGCACACACACACACATTCAAACACACACGCAACACACACACAAACACATATTTCTGCAAAGGCACCTTGTGCGTATCTATGATTGCCAAGAAGAGACTTTACTGCTCCCTTGGTTTGCAGGCCTGCTGAAGCAGACCTCCTGTTTTCAGACGTGGCAAAGAAGCGCGCCCTCAAGGCATCCAAAAGGTGAGGGAGCTGCAGTGTGCCCTTTGTGGTCCTCCTTGTGCAGGAAGGAGGAGCACCTGGCAGCGCCTCCATCTTGTTCCTTATAAATGCGCTGATAGGAGGGTGTGAAGCCTCTTTACCTGGAAAGAGTTATTGGCAGCATGAGTTGCACAGCCCGCAAAGAAGCATGCCACATGTGACTCAGCCTGGACGTTTTGAGGTCATTCTCAGTAGGCAGTGGTCCAGGGGAAATCCCTGATGGGGTTCAGGCTGTGCGCTGAGCTCGAACTGTGTGACCGTTCTGCCTTGTTATCTTCATCACCTCATCTGGTTGCCGACTAATCTGGTTACCAAGAAGCTGGAATTGGGCTCCTTCAGTGTGCTCGTAACTGGTCTGCTCCGCAGCCTGCCACACTACACTCAGCAACCCTTGAAGCTGCTTTGCACACACATGCTGGAGCCCCTGGGCTACGTTTGCCTAGCTAGCACACTCATGCTCTATGAAACAGAGCAACAGCCTGTTTTTGTACTTTTTTGCAGCTGAGCAGTGCGCTCAGGCTCTGTGCTACTGTGCCTGATGCAGGAACTCCATAAAGCGTGTGCATCGGTATGCCAACCTACTCCTGGCCTACACTTATGCCGTGCGAGAGGTGTCGGTGAACGATCACATCAGCCTCGTCCGCAACAGGTCAGGTCAACGTCTTTGAGGGCACTGGAATGTCCAACTTTGCTTTGGTACAGCTGTGTGCCGCTTCCGGACGGCATCAGTTGCTCTCTTGTCCTGGGCGGAGCCTTGCCTCCTTGCGTGCGCTGTGTGGAAACCGTGCGCTGAACGCCTTCTGGAATGCCGCCATCCATCTCTCTTGATCACAGTATCTGCTGTGTTGTCTGCCTGGTCCTTAATGCCCTGAAGCATGCTTCACTTGCTACCTTCTTTTTCTGATTGAGCCATCCTAGCATCTTCCAAGACCTCCTCCAGCGCAGGTGTATCGCAATCACTGCTGATTCTGCTGCTGTATTTGTGCGCCTGCAGGGATCTGGAAGCCCTGCGGCGCCGGCAGCAGATGGAGGATGGGGGCAAGCAGGGGCGGCTGAGCCGCATGTATGGCTTTTTGGGGTATGTGGGGTCTGCAGATGCGCAGATGCCCCATGGGCCACCCCTGGGTGCGTTCGACGATGAAGACAGCAGCGAGGATGAGGTCGAGGGGGGGGAAGAAGAGGAGGAGGAACCTGGAGTGCAGGACACGGCAGCAGCGGGTGGGACGGGAGGTGCTGGTGGTATGGATGGCCTGGCAGTAACGGATCAGGGGAGCAAGGGTGAGCAGGACAGTGAAAGTGACGAAGAAGAGGAAGAGAGGAAGGAGGCGAGAGCTAGTTTGGTTAGAGGGCAAAAGGGGCGTGGGGAACGTGTAGAGTCGGGAAGTAGACAGGGTAATATCGGTGGTCAGATGGATGGTGACCAGGAGCAGGTGGTTGCAGAGGGAAAGGGCTCAGCTGCAGAGGAGGAGAGAGATGAGGGAGACAATGAGGAAGACGAGGAGGAGGAGGAGGAGGAGGAGGAGGAGGAGACATTTGAGATTGTGGAGGATGAGGATGACGATGACACCGGGGAGGAGTGGGAGAGCCAGGATGGGAAACCGCCGGAGGTGGAGATCACAATCACTGTCGAGGAGGAGGGCGATAAGGGCAAGGGGGATTGCTACAACTGCGAGGTGAGGCCTGTGGGCTGCTGTACCTGGTGTTGCATTTTCACCCTGGGCACACTGCTGTACGTGCTGTGGCCTGGTTACAATGGTCACAACAATGTGTGTGTGTGTTCTGCGTGCTGTTGTGTGGCTGTGCCGAGACCTGCTCGAGTCTGTTGTGTGCACTGTACACCCAACACACGGTTTGCTGCAGGTGCACCCCCTGTTGCTGTTGTTGTCTTGACGGGGAAGGACAGTACACCCAAGATTGCCTCATGATCCTGTGTTGCAGCAACCTGGCTGGCACCCACATAGGGGTCCCTCTTGTTGCATGATATTGGCTCACCAGAGCCTTGCTCTGTGCCTGCCTCGCTCAGCAAGGTCACACTGCCGGCACGTTTCAAGGCTGATTTTGAGGCTGATCTTTTTTTGTTTCTGTCCCCAGGGTGCAACTGAGGCCCCGGAGACCGCCGCCTCTTGGCAACATGCAGCACACCCCTCCATTTTGCACACACAGACCAATCGCCAACGCCATGAAAGCTGGCCTGCTTGAACTTGGAAAGCACCATGCCATCTCCAGGCTCTCGGGTGAAGAAAAACTCTTGCTTTGCATGTTCTGCTGGCGAGCCTTTGCAGGTGCAGTTGGGCCCTGAGGCCGACGACTTCACTGCCCTCTTCAAGGTAAATGAGGCAGCCGTGGACCAACCAGCCGTGGATGCCATGTTTGAGGCAGATGGCCTGAACGGCGTGCGCAGTTTTTTGGAGCGCTGCTTCAAGGGTGGGTGTTGGGGCAGTGAGGCTGATGGAAGGGTCAGTTTGGGGAGTGAGGCGTCCAGCTGTCACCAGGGCGTTGGGCGCAGGCTTTGCGTGCTGGGCAGTGTTTTGCACCACAGAGCGCGCAGGGTAACAATGCTTAACTTGCCGAAGGTATACAGCCTTGCCGAGCATGTGCAGCCCGGTAGGAGCGCAGAGGCCCAGGAGTATAAGCTGGTGTAATGGTTGCATTTTGGGGCCTGTTGCAGTTCATTGGGGGTTACCCCCGGTCACTCTGTGCTTGGTCGTGAGTGTGCTCCTTCCCCTGCATGCAACCGCAGAGGAGGTGAGGAACCTGCACACCATCCAACAGCTGGAGGAGCTGTGGAACCGCAGCAGCAACAGCAGTAGTAGTGGCAGCAGTGACGCAAAGAGCAGGAACTTGGACGACAGCAGCGGCAGCAGCAGCGACGACAGCAGTAGCAGTGTTACGGGTGCCACCAGCCCCAGCAAGAACAGCCCCACCACGCGCTTGAACCGGCACAATAGGCTCACAGGCAAGAGATCCAGCCCTGCAGAGGGGCAGAGCGGTGGCAGCAGTGATGATGGGCCACTGCGGGAGGGCAGGCGGCCCAGGCCCCCTTTCCGCATGCCCATGGCTGACCACAGCGCTATTGAGAAGCCAGAGAGCAATAGCAGCAGCAACAGCAGTGGTGGTTTGAGTGGCAGCAGCAGCCACAGACCGCAGAGGCGAGGCAGCAGCAGGAGTGAGCGCGCGCGCGAGCAAGACCGCGACAGCAGCGCAAGCAGGCTACACCCAAGTGAAGCTCAGGGCCGAGATGAGGGAGTGGCGCCTCGCAGGCGTCAAGAGCCGCAGGCTTATGATGTGCAAGGAGGAGGCAGCAGCAGCAGCAACAGCAGCAGTAGCAGAGAGGCTGATGAGGCAGGGAGTGGGGTTGGGGATGAAGAGCAGGAGCTGAGTGTGGCTGAGGAGGGAGAGGCTGCCGCACGCAGAGTGCAAAACATGCACCGGCAAAGCAGCTCAGAGCTGGAAGGGAGTGACAGGCGAACGCAGGAGGGCAGCAGCAGCAGCAGTGGTAGCTTAGATTCTGATGAGGAGGAGCCCGGGATGAGGGGAACAGGGAAGGGCTTGAGCAGCTGCGAAAGCAACAGCAGCAACAGCCAAAGCGGCAGCAAGGGGGGGGGAAGGGATGGGGATGATGCTAGGGATAAGGACAGCAGGGAAGCAAGGTCCAAGGACACCCTGCCTGCAGAAGATAGTGAGGAGGCCCAGCAGGTGTGTGTGTGTGTGTGTGTGTGCGTGTGTGTGCGTGTGTGTGTATGTGTCAGAACGAAATTGTTTGCATTAGGAGGTATCCCTTACCAAACCTGCTGGCCTTCTGGGCTGCGTGAAAGCGTGAGAGAAGTGGCAGGTGGGAATCCGTGAGGCTTGAGGGTCCCTACAGAAAATCTGATGGACAGCTTGCAGGGACATTGGGCCTTTGCCATGTTGTCTTGCCAACTGCTCTGGGCACACAAATAAGCCTGTGCACTCCTTGTACTTGCCACTTCCCCCCCCCCCCCCCCTCCATACCTTCATGATGCACCACATCTTACCCCATCCGTGCTGCCGTTACGCAGCTTGCGCACGAGCTGCTTGGCCGCCCTGCTTCCTCCTCCGAAGCCGCCGCGCTCGTGGCTGCCCTCCGACAGGCCTCTGACGTGTTTGCCACCCCTGAGATCGCTGCTGCGGAAGCCGCACAGCAATCGCAGCAATCCAAAGCACAGGCCGCTGCAGAGGCTGCGGCAGCCGCAGCGGCCGCAGCAGCAGCGGCGGTGATTGCTGGCCCGGGTGGGGCCTTCAACACCTTCAGCTTGTCGGACCTCCTGCAGGCAGGCCGCGACGCAGCCGCGGCTGCAGCTGCAGGGGGCGGGGGCAAGCCTGGTGTGGCAGGCAAGCGTGGCCAAGGGAGCAAGGGGGGCAAGGGGAAGAAAACGGCATCAGACTCACGTGAGAGCAGGGGCAAGCAGCTGGGGCCCAGCAGCAGTACCTGGGACGATAACAACGTGGATGCAATGACGCGCGCCCTAATGGATGTGTTTGGGCTGGACTCGATGGGGAAGGGCATGGGGAACAGTGCTCGGCTGGGGCGGCAGAGGCCGCAGCAGCAGGTGAGTTGTGCGAGTGATGCTGTGCAAAAGGAACCAGTCAATTCAGGCTGCTGTTGTATTGGCAGAAGGATGGGGAGTTTTAAGGTCTCAGGACAGGACCAACTTTCAGCTTTTAAGTGGAGGTGGAATTCAGTGTGCAGTGTGGTGTTTTGTTGGGTTGCTTTCCAACCGGCCACCCCTCCCCTTGTTCAGTCTGCTTGTTGCAGCCCACAGGCGTTACCTTGTTGCTGCTGTCCTGTGCTGATGCACTTCTCCAACATTCTCCCTGTACAGAAAGGAAACGCCTGCAGCATATGCCGCTGTCCTCACAGCATTCGCCTCGTTGCTCCTGGCCTGTGCTGATGCTGCCTGTGCTGTTGCACTTGCACCGCTCTCCCGGCACACAAATGATAAACTCTTTGTGGCATATGCTGCTGTCCTCACAGCATTTGCATGTCCATGCGTCTTTTTCACAGATTTGCGTGCTTACAGCTGGTTGAAACATGTTGGCGCATGCGCGCTCACAGGTACGGCTGCTACTAGAGAATTGGCCTGGTGCCTGGGCACAGCCACCTCCACCCCTGGCCCCAGGAGCCACCTCCTCCTCGAACCTTTCATCTGCTTCAGGTGCGGCGCTGGATCAGCAAGGGAGCTGAGTCAGGGCATACACCCTCCCCTCCACAATTTGCTTGTGCACTTGCCATCATAGAAGAAGCAGTGGCAGCAGCAGCAGCAGCAGCAGCAGCAGCGATAGCAGCATCTCTGTGCATGCAATGATGTCTGATGTTCAATGACACACGAGGTCCCACCTAGCATTCCGTTTGCATGTGGTCAGTGACCAAAAGTACCCCATTTAAGATGCCCAGTGACGTGAGGCCCCACCAAGCATCCCCTTTGCATGTGCTCAGTGACCTGGCACTCCGTTTGAGTGTCTCTTCAGTGATGCGTAACACACAAAGTATTTCATCCGGAGCCACACTCTCTAGTCAAGCAATGCGGTGCATTTCTTGTTTTTAGAGTTGGGCAGTGGAGCATATACTGCCCATCTCTGCCGCACACTCCATGCCCCACTCACAAGCGCACTGTTGCTCCGTGCCCTCTTGTAGCTCCCATCTTCACCTATGCCCCTGCTGCCTCGCCATCCTGTTCCCTGCCCGCAGGCAACGCCCCCTCCCCCTCGCGCGTGCCTGCGCGCCGCTCCCGCGGCAGCATCTTTGGCAGGCCCCTGGCCAGCCGCGCGCCTGCTGCCCCTTCTAGGGGCCTTGGTGCCACCGGCGTCACGCCTGCAGGCATCAGCTGGGGGGCCATTGGCGGTGTGGGCCTGGCGCTGGGCAGCTCTGGGGCGCAGGGGAATGAGGAGCTGGAGCAGGAGCAGCAGCGTCGCAGCAGCGTGCGTGACCTCAGTGTGGTTGCGCGCCTGATGGAGGCGCTGCACAAGCCGCCTACTGAGGTGACCGGAGAGGCGGGCAAGGACCTAATTGTCACGCTAGACAGCGGCAATAGCAGTAGCAGTAGTGCTGGGAACTGGGGCTCTGCTGGTGCGGGAGATGGGTGGAAGGACGGGGGCCGAGGGGAGGGTGGTAAAGGGGACCTGATCAGCGAGATTGGAGATGCTTGGTGCGAGTACGAGCAGGAGCTGATGGGTAAGGGGGTTGAGGGGGTAGGTCTGTTTCCCGCTGCATTTTTAGAGGGTTATTGAGAGCTCTTATGGGCAAAACTTGATGATGAGTGAACTTGAAGAGTGGGAAATGTGCTGCAAAGCATGGGATGTGGTTAGTTGTAATTTTCGACTGCTTATTAGTTGCTCCTGTCAGGACTGACGCTTTTCCTGTGAAATGGAGCAGGGCAAGATGTATCTTGAAGTTTCATAAACACTGTTTGCTTTCCTTCTCAGCTACATTTCGTGTGTGTTTAGAAAAAACTCATTTTGGGGGATTGAACCAGGAACGTGTTTTTGATTACATGAATATGTTCCCATGTTCCACCATCACCAGATCCAATTTCAGGTAAGGAATGAAGGTAAAACAAAGAGGCATCATGATGGTTTCAAACAGGTTGTTGTCAGGAAACTCATTTCTCTTATGGATTAGACACACCGTCCCCAGCTGGCCAACTTCATTTTGTGTATTTGAAGTGGGAAGGAGAGATCACTTGGCCGTACCAGACCTCCTTGGTCAAGCTAACCGTAGCTGGAAGAGAACTTACAGGAGTTTACAGGAGCTTGCGCATAAAAACCAACAGCTAAAGCACATGATGGCCGAGCTATAGCGCTATGAAGAAGTGTAAGAAAGATGTCCACTGGCAGTGACTCGTGCTTAAGTATTACGTATTGGCTGTAGCAGTGCAGCATCCGGTGTTCCTTGTCTGGAAAAAAAACTACACTTCGCAAGGGAAGGGAAGGGTTACATAGCTGTACCTGCCTGCGGGGGCAGCTTAGCTGAAGCAAAACGTGCCTGCAACCAAACCAGTCCAAACTAAAAAGCAAAATGAGCTAGAAGCTCAGTCACAGCATTTCAGGCAAGCAGACACGAACTTGGCTAATCCTAGGACATCAGCCTGATTCATGAAGTCTCTAAGGCGTGATGCACTGCTTGGGGGTGCAGAGCTAAACACTTCGCAAGGTACTGTGTGCTGATGTTTGTTTGTTGCCTTGTAAATGCAGAACCTCAATCATTAACCTCAACATGATGTTCTTGGCTTTGTGCCCAGGCTTGAACCCAAGTGTGCACTAATTGTGTTCATTCTGAGCAGCCTGTTTTCGTTAGAGTCTCAAGGGCCTGAGGTTTACTTTTGGTTTCAGAAGAAGCCTATGCGGCATGCAGAATGAGCCCGGCAAGGCTGAGCATGGAGAGAAAAAAGTTGGAAAATGTCATTATCAAAGTACTGCCCTTCCTCTAAACCCACTGACTGTGCATGGCACGCCCTATACTGTTCCTAAATTACTACACTTAATAGTAGTCAAACCTGTTTGCATGCCCACAGAAAGAAAGAATAACTACGTAGGATAGGTCAAGATTGGATTGCATAGCTGTACTTGCCTACAAGGGTAGCTTACAATGAGTTACAATGAGTTACAATGGGGTTTGACCTTCAGCCAGGTAGTTTGGCTGCTCGGTCTGCTCAACTGTTCCAACTGCACAAAAAAATCCATGAGATTGGAAATAAAACGATAAGTGTCATTAGTTTGCTTCTGCAAGAAATGAATAGCATCAAGGGTAGCTTAGCTGAAGCAAAAGGTGCCTGTAACCAAACCAAACCAAACTTGTGTAAACTTGTGTGCCCTTGTAGGGAAGGGAAGGGAAGGGAAGGGAAGGGTTACATAGCTGTACCTGCCTGCGGGGGCAGCTTAGCTGAAGCAAAACGTGCCTGCAACCAAACCAATCCAAACTAAAAAGCAAAATGAGCTAGAAGTTCAGTCACAGCATTTCAGTGCCCTTGTAGGCAGGTACAGCTATGTAAACCTATCCTATCCTTATCCCATTTAAAGAGCCGTGAGTCTCTCTCACCAGAGGATCGTATGGAGAGAACCTACAGCTGCAGCCTTTCCAAGATAGCCTGAGAGGTCGCGGTGCTACTGCTTGGACACCTTAACTTGAAATTGGCTCCTGGATCTGGTGTCCTCACATTTGCAAGACTTGTAGACTTTGTTTTTGAATGGCTAGGTGTGATCTACCTCTAAATGGTGGGACTCGTGGAAGCAACAACGCGTGCTGGGGCTCCCGATCTGATTTTTACCTCCAGGCATGCTTTTACCATTGCAATTGTGTGCAATGAGGAAAAACCCACAAGCAAGATCTATTGCTAACAGTGAGCCCGCCAATAAAACAGAGGAAGATGAAGAAAATCAAGTGAACATGTGCAAATACAGCTGTTTAAAGGCTGGATTAGGTATGCTTTGTGCCCTCCCAAAAGCAGTCTGCCCTGAAAAATCCCCAATTACTGAATAGACACAATTGGCATAGTATTTACCTGAGTAAAATCTATAAAGGAAATTTGCGTCACTCCTGCTAGGTATTAGTGATGTAGTTGGAACATTCTTGCATGCAAGCAGCCAGTTTTGTTCTGCCTCTGTTAAGCCTACTCTTTTACAGGCATTTAGGTAGCAGAAGGCATCTTGTCAAAACGACGCTAAGGATGACCAACATTTATTCAAAAAACCTTGAGCTCAGCAAAGCGTGCCCAAAAGCTTCCCAAACTCTGTCATGCTTTCTAAAGAGCCTATTATTGGGGCATTCCAGATTCCACAACCTGAGGTGATGTGTGTGAGCCAAGACGGCCTCTTGTGAACAGAAGAACTTGTAAGTCACAGGGCTTGCCCCCAGAGGCAACAACCTTAAGACATTGGAAAATAATGCGCATGTAAGCTTGGTGGAAACCTCCCCAAAATGATGGATAAAGATGACAGAAAGTGAGAAAAGGAGCGGCAGCAACTAATGACTAGCAGAAGATTTGCTGCAAGGCCCTCCAATGCACAGATATACAGACTACTGCTGTTCTTCATCGCTGCTGCTAACATCACTGCCACTGAGGTCCCCCAACATGGTGTCTAAATACTTGGCCTTCACATTTCGTTCCTTGCCTGGTGCTGGTGCCTGAAGAGACCAAGCAAAGTAAGTTGTGGTCACAATTTATTCAAACATGTAGGGAGTACAAGCTCACACAGCTGCAAGTGCGATCATATGGCAATGCTGCTTCATGCCCGCTGAGTTATTGCATTTTAAGATCGTGGAGAAAGGCAAAATGGTATGCATGCACAACGCGATCTTTCTTAGACAGCGACACCAGAAGCTTCCCTGTTTGCCAAAGGCACTGAGCTCACCTGCTCCACGCCTCTTTTCTGTGCTTGCCCTTGCTTCTTGCTCAAAGCATCTTGCAAGGCATCCCTGAGAGCAAATAACCAGGGAGAGCGCATGAATCCCTGGAGTCATGTGAAGAGTTGAAAGAAAACAAGACTGCACAAGCTAAAAGCCATGCGCATTGTAAAGTTACGTCCAGAAGCAGCACATCATGTCAATGAGGCAGCCAGCTGCAAGGTGCAACAAAAACTTTCACTTGTAGCAATTCTACAGCACAATGACATGTCCTTATATTGGAACCTGGGCCGGAGGCCCGAGGGGCCATTAGGAGGCAGCAGAATTTTCGGTGTGGATTTGCACCTAAGGCCACTTTGGGCTGGACGACCCCCAATCGACTTTTATCATCGTAAAAATTTGTTCGGAATCCGGAATTCGTGATCCCAAACCATTGTCAGCCACCCCAGCTCATAAAAACTGGATGGAACAGTTGCGTTTTTTGCGGAGGCTCCAATTCGCACGGTTTAGTAAGGACCTACGGAGCGGAAGCCGGATTTTGCGAGCTGGGCCATAAAAATTTGGCGGAGGGTTTGAGCTATTTCATTTGCATTCATTCATAAGCACTTGTGCGGGGCCAGATTGCAGCAGATTGCTCTGCGAGCTGATGGAGCGGAGTATGCGGATGTGGTGTCAGGAGCCTTGGGCACCGTTTTGCTCAGCGCAAAATGCTGAAAATGAATATCTAATTTTTATAATCAGCCGTGAGCATTTGGTGCTCCAGGAAATGCAAAGCGTTGGCGCTTCTGCGGGGCCGCTGCAACTGCGCGTTGTGCTTTCATAATAATAATGATAAAAGATTTGACATTCCTAGTAGCAGTAAGGGCCCAGGTTCCCGGCGTAGCGCCTGAGCGAAGTATGTGTTGGAACCTGGGCCTTAGGCCCAAAGGGTCCATTAGGAGTGGCAGATATTTTCGGATGGCAAACGCACATAAGGCCACTTTGGGATGGACGACCCCCAATCAACTTTAATCATCGTAAAAATTTGTTCGGAATCCGGAATTCGTGATCCAAAAACATCGTAAGCCACCTCAGCTCATAAAAACCGGATGGAACAGTTGCGTATTTTGCGGACATAAAAGGTTACCCCCATATGTAAGTCTTGGCAAACGGATCTACGTCTGGAGCGGGAGCAGCAAAAGGGAGAGTTTGCCCATAAAATTTGGGCAGAGAGTTTCAGGTATTTTATTTGCGTTTATACATGAGCACTCGTTCTGCCGCAGATTGATCTGCGGGCTCCAGGAGCGTGTCTGGAGCAAATTATGCGGAAGTGGTGTCAGGAGCCTTGGGCACCGTTTTGCTCAGCGCAAAATGCTGAAAATGAATATCTAATTTTTATAATCAGCCGTGAGCATTTGGCGCTCCAAAAACTGCGAAGCATTGGTGCATCTGCAAAGCAAATGCGGACCCGCTGCAAGTCCGCGTTGTGCTTTCGTAATAATAATAATAATAATAATAAATAATAATAATAGATTTTACATTCCTAGTAGCAGTAAGGGCCCAGGTTCCCGGCGTAGCGCCTGAGCGAAGCATGTATCTATACTGTTAAACAGGCAAGGCTTGGGTAAATAAACTGCGGGTTCCCTTGCTCTGATGATGGACACAGACTCACATAACAGATTGGCGTGCTCCTGTAGAGGCCTCTTTCAGCAGCTCTTCAGGGTTTTTCTTTGCAAGCTCTGCCCTCTCTGCCCCCGCTGCCTCATCTAGGTCTTCATGCGTTCCTTGGGCATTTGTGAGCCCGCATCTTGCTACCTGCAAACACACGTCAAAGGTTTGAGAGAGCATAGGCGTCTGTGAATTTACATCATTGAAATGGGCCTTGGGCATCTGGATGCCCACATTGAGCTACGTTTACAACATGGGCTTAAAGCAGCACAAAGTGCAGGAAGTGTATTCATTTTGACAGAAAACAGACTGCAGCAGGGCTTCTGCTTCCCTGAGAGAGCCCTTCTGAGGCAAAATTTGCACCAAAAGACCACGAGTGCCAACAGCTGTCGTCTAGACATGTCAGATCAGGCTTCAGAATTGCAATGCTGGAGATCAGGTCAGCCAAGTAGGTTTGAGTTAATGCCCCACTGCAACCAGATGATTCTGAGTATGCAGGACCTTTGTCTAGACCTATCTTAGCAACTCTGCATACTCAGTTTGTGCCGGGGGGTGCCCAGGGTGTGGGGCCAGAAATCAAGCAAACCCCCTGACAAAATGGGGTCTCCAGGAAGCACCCCCCGGGCTTACCTGACCAGCAGCGATGGCTGGGCACTTTATCAGGAGCACATTCTGGGGGGTCCGGGGTGCTGGGGCGGGGGTCCAGAAAATCGCTCCCCGGACCTCAATTTTGGCAGGAAAAATGGCGAGTTAACATAGCAGAGCAACCACTGCACCATTCAGGGTCGCGAGACTTTTGCTGGGACAGATAAAATTAAAAACAAAATTTGAAAACTTAGCATGTGCTCCCTCCCTCAAATTTCAAAGATCCGGCCAGCTGTCACCCCAGATGGAGCCCTGCAGGGCCTCACACGTAAGTCTGAGTTTTCAAGTTTCATCTTCAGGTGCAAAAGCATGCGTCTATCAAGTGAGCACACGCTCAGGCGGGCTGACCAGAACCTCATCTTTTGGTCAAACGCACAGCTGTCACTCCTCGCCAGGAGCCACTCCCTGCACACCTGGGCCCCCAAACTCGGCAGACATACCTAGAAAGCATGCTGAACAAGTCCTCATACTCAGGTTATGGCCAAACACAGTGCTTGCCTGGTTTCCCTGTTCACACCACTTTTGCCTAGCAGGTGCGCACAGGTGACCATGCTCTAAGTGCTCCGGACCAAAATTTGCCCCCCCCTTTTTTTCACTCCGAAGGATCAAGCTTGACCTAAAACCTACCTGAGAGCCAAAATATGGGCAGAATTTGGGCCAAAGCAGGTGTTGTGGCACCCATTTTCCTGGAAATGGTCAAAAATGACCTAAAATGCCCATGGCTCAATCCTAGAGCCCCACCCTCACTTTTTTGATGCAGAAGCACCAGTTTAGGCACCCTCAACCACTTTGCATCCTCAGTTTGCAGCGGGGCATTAACTCCTCATTTTCACACATAGCTTGGCTGAGCTGACTGGAGACACAGTAGAAGGTGCATTTTGCATCATAGCTCTCAGGATTGTAGCTCTTAATAAAAAGCACTCTCCTCTGCCCATTTGGAAAACGTCAGATTGTACGCTCCTCAACACCTCATACGCGACATTATCCTGTATGAATCAACAGTTACTGTGTGGTCTGGTTGCACAATTTTTTCCTACTATAAACAGCATTTTGCTAAATCAGGTCAGAGGGGCAAGCCTGTAATTGAATGTGAGGAAGAAACAGATAAGCACACCAATGTGCAGCATTGTTGTCATTGACCTCTCCATTTGCGGCAGTCACCAGCAGGTGAAAGAGAACGAACATTGGAATTAAAGCAAAAAGCAGATAATCTGATAAGAGTTGTTTGTGCCACTCACGCTTTCACCTCTGCATCCTCCTCTCCGGAAGCACTGGCAGGCAGCATGCCAACCCACCTGGATCTTTTGCACAGGCGCATCATTGTGGTTTGTCTGTTGGCCACTCATCACCCGCAACACATCATGGCCCTTGTACACAACGCCAACCACCTGTGCAGTAGTCCAGGTGTGGGGAATATTATGCAGCAAATGGGGCAGATCAACTTCATCTGTTTAGAAGCATTCAATTAATGACCCTCTCCTTATGCCCAATGCACAACAACACTTCTTTTCGAAAAGGGGTATGCTGACCACGGATTCTGGTGCAAGCTGCATGCAATACTTGCAGAGCTGGACAACTGAGGCCTAAAATTGCCTGTTTTTTGCATGATCCCTGCATATGTGTGCCCCAACTGGCACTTTTCAAGCTTGGGTTCCTTTCTGTAGCAGTAAGGTGCTGGAGGTGCCAGTTGGGGCACACATGTCTAATTCGCTACGGTGTGAACCCTACGTTTTGGCCACCCAACCTCCATTCCTGACCACCCACAGCAACAAATTGGGTGATTTTTAGTGATTTGGAGTCCTTGCACCAAAAGAATATCATTGCAAAAAGAATGGAGTGAGAAATCCCAGTGGTTGGTGAGATACAGAAATCCAGCCATTTCCTTCAGAGAAAATCCAGTACAAGGGGTGCCAAAAAGGTCAATTCTTGACTTCCTTCTTTCCTTTTTTTGAATATGCAGGATGTTATTAATGTATATGGTGGTGACAAACACAAAAATTTGGGAGTGAAAAATGGTCCTGAGGTGGAGCTGTGGGCCATTTTTGGGTGATCTGAGGCCAGGAGAGTGATCTGGGGTCCTCCAATTTTCATAAATATTTGGTAAACTTGACATTTTATGAAACAAGAATGGTTGGCATGGTTAGATTCGAGGAAGAAAACCGTGAAAGAGCATGTCCAGCATTATGGGGGAGTTGTCGCTCTGGTTGGCTTCTCCCTGGAACTTCTGCCTCATCTGCAATTTTAGCCCATGGGGTGTGTTGTACCCCGAGTATGGATTCAAGTGCACTTTCATGTCTGGAGCCTCCCAGAATGAGCTAAGAATGTGGAGAGAAATTTCCTCATCAATCTAACCACTATGCAAAAGGTACAAGTATTGCAGAGCAGCACAGTGGAAGTCGACGGACCTCTTAAGGACATTGCAAGCCCAAGAACAAGGAACAATGCCTTTTCCAGGAAATCCCGGGGGAGGGGGGGTATTATGTTAGACAGCTAGACAGCAACAGCAGAGCAGCACAGACATGCATGTGGTGCAAGCTGTGCTGATTTCACCTCAGCCAAGCAGCAAGAGAAAAGCAATAAAAAAATGACTGCAGCTGAGCACGCATTGCCCATGTGCACCATGGCTTTATTGCGGTCTGCCATAGCCATAGCCATTGCAATGAAACTGTGATACAGATGGGGAACACAGGAGTCTGCAGGATTTTAGACACAGAAGGATGCTTGCTAGACACGGGGGAAGGAAAAAGATGCACAACAATTTGCATTTGGTTGTAAGTAACAATGCAGCATCCCAGATACCAGTAAAAAAAATTGTAGTGACAGCCAGGTCCAGCAAGCAATTTGGAGTAACGTCAGCTGACTGATGGGGTGCCATCTGCGCCCCATCTTGCGGTTCAATCCCACAATTGTTAAACCCGTATCCAGTCCGTACTTCTGTTTTTCCTTTGTATCCCCACACCAATAACAATTGAATTGCAGTTCAACCTTATGTTAATCCATGCATTGCAACCACATCAATGGACAGAGCAAAAGATGCTGAAAATTAGTCCATGCTTAGAAAAGCCTCGACCTGATGAGTGCTGTTCAGAGGGATGGCACGTCCCAGTGCAATGGCCACCTCATCCCCATTCAAGCTGATGGACACTGCTCCCTCGTCCACATGCTTCAGCCGAGGGTTGATTTGCATAGACATGCCTTCGCTTGCTCTGGGGCTGCAAGCATGGTGGTATGTGGCAAATCATGAGCATGGTAGGACGTTTGCAGCTAAGAAGCGGCCCCAGGTGATAAAGGCTGCTGTCCAGCCAACTCCATAAGCTAACCTCACACACTAAGCAAAGTAAAAAGCAGTTGGATTAAGTGAGGAGAAGCCTATCAAACTAATTCAGATTAATGCACCATTTCTTGCAACATAATTGGAACAATGCAATTCCACAGTCAGCCATGTCTCATAGCAACAATTGTCAACACTTTCCAAACCTCAGGCCATGTTTGTTGTTCCATGGATAACAAAAGATGTGCTTTCCATTAGATAGCTGCTGAAGCATGGCAATCAACGAAATGCACGCGTGAGTGACAAGCAGGAAAAGCTGACAGAATGTGGTTAGCATGAGTTTAAGAAAGCCTCTGCTCATGCACAGGTTTGGACACGACCAAAAAAGTCCCCTCTTCTGATGGGTACTGCAAAAGTAGGCTTTTGCTGCTTGCAGATAGTCAGCAGCTTGCCAGCTTGTTCTTGATCCAGTCTGGAGCCAATGAACTCTTATAGGCGCACATGCCATCTCATGACACTGGGTCTGCTATGCATCCATGGATGATGCAGATCATGCTGCACTGCCTTTCACCAAACCATCGACGACCTTATGTAGAAGGCTTTTTGGTTTAACATGGTATTGATGGCTCCTTCTGGACAGGTCACCTCACACAATGCAACCACCCAAGACTCACCTCTTGCCCAGCCATAGGGCGTACCCAATCTGCAGCTTATGTACTTCACAGCCTTGCAGGCCTGCAGCAGAGCCTGGCAGCACTCGGTTCCTGCGCAGGGGAGATAAGGAGGGCAGCAGTTGACAGGGAATGCTATAACAGAAAAAACGGGAAAGAAGAAAGGAGAGGGACGGGTTGCTCCAGGCATTGCATCATTTTAGAAAGGGTTTAAAAGGCCACACGTCCACTTTGTACTCGGTAAGCTTACAGGCCTTTCAAGTTCAAAAAGCAGCTGACCAAAAGGGTGCTACAGTCCAGCCAGTATATTGGAGACAGACTTATGCACCACTGCTCCATGCGCTATGGTTCTAGCAGGTTGTTACCAAAAAATTAGGATGCAAGCCAATTTTTTTGAAGGCAGGGCTTTCACGCAGTGCAACTAAGCTCACTGGCATTGCATGAGCAAGCAGCTCAGAAATTCAAAACATGCAAAAAAATGTACGTCCTACAAATGGCAATGGCTGTCGCCATCAACATAAACGGTAAGGGGCCTGGTTTGGTGCTTCTGCGCTGTATTCATTTTCAAGGAAAAAGCAAGGGCATGCCTATTTTTCTTCTCAAAGTCCCCCCGGCAGTCAACAACAGTCACCTTTTTTAACCTGATGATGGATAAAATCAAATTCGAATTCAAATAAGATGATGCCAGCAATGCGCCCTCTGATGTTGCACCAGTCAAAACTTGTAAGGAAGTGCCGTGGAAGCCCATACAAATTCCATGACTCATCTGGGGGATGAAGTCTAAAGCAGCGGAGCTGCACAAACAAGGAAGTGAATATGAAGTCTGCCTCGCCTAATCTTTACCTGAGGTGGTTGGTCCCTACAGGAATAATGTCGTTGAACAACTCAATAACGATTCGGCCCAGGGGCTCCTTGCTCCTGCCCATCACCATGTCCAAAAAGATGAAATCCCTGTCAGATCAGGGACGCAAATGGACAAAAGAGTCAGAGAAAGGTGGATGAGGAGGGCCTCTAGCGCGAAACACAGATGTGCCTGGAAAAAAGATGAAGGCCAGTCTCACTGCTTAATATCATGCTGCAGTTGCTTGCATTCAGGAGCACTTCCTTCCAAATTACCGTCACGGGGGGGGGGACACTGTTGGAGAACTGTCCAACACATGTTTCTAAGCCTGCTGGAGCTATCAGGGCATAATTGTTTTTATGCGTACCTTGTAGATTTGAACCCATTCAATGATTGCTCATCACCAAACAAAAGATGAGTTGTGCAAATATGCATTGACCATGCAGGCAACAAACATCTTGCACCACTGCGCATCAACCACGCATGTCTGCTAGAGAGCGTCGTCCAGGCCTTTTGTGGGGCGATGCGGAGAGAGAGCTAATGATAGTGGAGCTAGCGTAGACTTTTTTTTTGTGGTGGAGCTTCTGCAATGTAGGATTTTATTGCAGGGGAAGGGGAGCTTGCGTCCTTACATGTCCCAGCTTCCAGAAAATGTGAATTTCCACTTTCAAGCACAACCACGCAATCTCAATGAAAGTACAAATAATTACAGATACACGTATTTTCTTTCCAAGTCGCGCGCAGTCACTATGCAGAGGAAGAAATACTTTTTATGCATGTTGATGTAAATTCTGCACGGTATTTCTTGTGTGTGTGTGTGTGTGTGTGTGTGTGTGCGCAAAAGACACTCCTCACCACCATTTTGGGGGAGGTGCCCACCTGTGCATGTGATGGGGGGAAGTGAGAACTTTTCATGTCAAGGTGTCGGCATGGGGCCAAGAGGTTACTACTCTCAGACATAAGCATGCAGAAGTTACCAAAGCGTTACATGAGTGGTCAAGAGAGAGGATTCGACTTCTGCATACCAGGCTTACCTGGAGCCACCCCCCACAGGCCACCCCCCATTGCAACCGTCTAGCCCCGAATCTGTAAAGCTTAACTCCACGACACCACAGGTTCAGGAATGGTGTCAATCAGAGATCAGGGAATGGATTGTGCCGAAAATAGTCCTTACTGGCCTCTGGCAACATGTGTTAATGCATCTGTCATGTACATATCAATAACTATGCATTGAATTTAAAATTGACTTTGGCCAAAAAGGACACCTTGCTTGCGCTTGAAAAATCAGGGGTGGGTTGTTCGTGATTCATGAATTTTAAAGAACAGTAAACACATCCCAAAAATCGCGAGAGGCAAGGTTGGCACTTTTGAGTGCATGGTTAAAGTCGTAGGTAAAGGTGCCCTGCAGGCCCAGGCCAGTTTGCTTTTAGCCAATCCCAGCAGTAAAATGCCTCCCTTTCCCCCAATTCCTCCCCCTCATCCTCCTGCTGTGGCTACCCAGGGTGTCAGCACCATCCCTGCCCTAAATTCTGCGCGCTTGAGCATCTGTGATGGCATCTGGCCTCATTTTCTTTCTGTCCAGCTTTTGCACGGCCAAAAGCGACCCCACAGCCAGGGACTTCCTGAAGTGCTGCCTGATGTGGGTCACACCTCCATGAAAAATATGCTCACACAGCTTGCATGCTTGCAATCATTTGTTGTTGTCATGCCCTTCTGTGCCCCAGGCTGAAGCATGGAACACAACCCCACTCAAGCTTCTTCTCATTTGGAATGGTGAAGACTGTTAATGGCCTTCGTGGGGGGCAAGGAGGGTGGTTGGGGGGAGATTACCCTCTCCAAGGGGACCCCGCCCACAGACCCTCCCTCCCTTCCCCTCCCTTCCCCAAAATGGCTCCTAATATTTGCAAATGTGTGCAAGAAACACGCTTTCAACGCGTATCCATGTGATCGGCAACTCCCAAACCTATAAACATCCCATCCTGTGTAAAATGGAGTGTGTCTTTTCTGTTGACACCCTCCTGGGAACCTCCAGCACACTCTAATATGCAAAATGCTAGCAAAAAAATAGCAGCATTCAAATTGGAAGGATACACAAATTTGCAATAGATTGATATACTTGGCCTGGCCACACCTCAGGACCAGATAAGTGTCTTGGGCTTTAACAATTATTGTTTACAGTTTACATGCCCCAATACAAAATTTGAAGCAGTAGGCATTACAGTTGTATTGCTTTCTTGATGCTGACAAAGTTTAAATTGGAAACACCTATGTGGTTCTGAGTTGGAGCCTTGCAAATCTCACACACTAAAGCCCCCCTCTGAATAAATGTCTTTTGGCCGATTTTGCTTTCCCTTTTTCACTTTGGCTTCCTTCCTTCCTCTGGAACACACTGGGGGGCAAAAATTAGCAGCATGTTTGGAGTTATTACGTATGTTGCAGTTATTGCCTTGTAAGCCAATTACCATGGAGCTGCAGTCAATGATCCTGCAAGGTTACATGATAGCATCAAAAATGCAAGGGAGGTGTTGTGGACCAACGTCTGTGTTGACTTACCTGTTAGCGTCGTGTTGAGGCAAGGGCGTGTTGGTACTAGAGCTTTCAGCAGCCCTCTTTCTCTGAGCCTCGATGTCTGGATGGACCCCAGTCTCAAGAAACTTCTGCATGTTTTTCTTCATGTCCTTCCTGCACACATGAATGCCGGCGCCAAGGAGCCACAAGAAATTCCGGTGCTTTTTGCAGTTTGAGTTGTACGCAACAGCAAATGCTATCATGAGTGCACACATAATCTTGTTTTCCTTCACGTTCTTCTTTTGTGCAACTGATGCGGGTTGAACCCATTTGTTTCAAGCATTCTTGCAACTTTTCCCAGATTAAAAATGCTTTCATGAGAGCAGCATATGTGTTTGCAATGTCCATGTAAATACTTCAAATACAAGCATATTTTCAGGCCCATCTCTATGCATTCTTGATACAAACATAAATGCACGTCTGTCTGTAAGTCTGTCTGTAAGTCAGTCTGTCTGTATGTATGTACTTATGTATGTATGCATGCATGCATGTATGTATGTATGTATGCATGCATGCATGTATGTATGTATGTATGTATGTATGTATGTATGTATGTATGTATGTATGTATGTATGTATGTATGTATGTATGTATGTATGTATGTATGTATGTATGTATGTATGTATGTATGTATGTATGTATGTGTGTATGTATGTACTTATGTACTTGTGTGTGTATGTATGTATGTATGTATGTATGTATGTATGTATGTATGTATGTATGTATGTATGTATGTATGTATGTATGTATGTATGTATGTATGTATGTATGTATGTATGTATGTATGTATGTATGTATGTATGTATGTATGTATGTATGTATGTATGTATGTATGCATGCATGCATGCATGTACGTACGTACGTATGTATGTATGTATGTATGTATGTATGTATGTATGTATGTATGTATGTATGTATGTATGTATGTATGCAGATATGTGTGCACGTTTGTGTGTATTTGCATGCGTATGTGTGTGTGTTTCTGTACACGTGTGTGTGTATGTGTGTGTTTGTGTGAGCGCGCATGCGTGCATGCGTATGTGTGTGTGTGTGTGTGTGTGTGTGTGTGTGTGTGTGTGTGTGTGTGTGTGTGTGTGTGTGTGTGTGTGTGTGTGTGTGTGTGTGTGTGTGTGTGTGTGTGTGTGTGTGTGTGTGTGTATGTGTGTATGAGCTCATGTGCTTGTTTGTGCGTCTTCGTGCTCGTATTTGCAAGATAACTTACCCTGTGAGAGTTCCTCCATCCCGCCCTGTTCTATGACCCACTGCATCTGCACAAAACCGAGTCATTTTGCAAAAGCCAAAAAATTCGTTCCACGGATTTTCTTTTTTTTTTCAAGAGTCAAGCACCAATCTGCTCACGTATTTCCCATACCGCAGCAAAGTCCAAGTAAGTCCCTGTCAGCGTGACATGAGTCACCAAATTTTCTCATGCACATACTCTGTGGATTTCCACATACTCTGTAGATATTCGCGCGTGCGCACAGACACACACACACACACACACACACACACACACGCACGCACGCACGCACGCACGCACGCACGCACGCACGCACGCACGCGCGCGCGCGCGCGCGCACGCACGCACACACACACACACACACACACACACACACACACACACACACACACACACACACACACACACACACACACACACACACACACGATAAATTTACGGGCATTGTTTTTACACTAAGGATGCAAGCACATGCAGGCACTTTGAACACAGAGGCATAAAGATGGGAAAACTGGCACTAACCACTGTGACCAACTGCTGGCACCACACGATCTCTTCCTCAGGAGATGCAGCGCGCCACCCACCACCAGAGACCAGCCCGTCCAGATCAGCCTCACCTTCCCAGCTTAACCCATTGCCAGTGGTATGCATGTCCTTGCAAAAGCAGGACATCAAGCAGAGTCACAAGGGGCCTCGCGGTCACACAGGCGCAAGCCTCCAGCACAGCAGCTTTGAACTACAGCACGCGAATTGCCACGAGCGCTGCGGAGCTGAGAGCAGCGGCTTACCTCAGGGCTCAATCCTTTTATGTGTACCCGCCTGATCGTAGTGAATGGGCTGCACGGGTACGTTGTGCATATACGTATGTAGCAGTATAGATACTTACTGCTGCTGTGCTGTGCCACGCATGCCTATAGCTTTCTTGCGCTGGTGGTGTGGGGTCAGATCCTTGGAATTTTCGCGGTAGTGATGCTTGCTGAAAGCAAAGGGAACCCTTGATGTGGCACTCACTGCTTGATCACACATCAATCGTGGACAAGCAGCCTATCAGCTGATTTTGAGTAAAAGAGGCAAATGGCCACCCATGTTTTTTCCATCCTCTCAAACATATTTCAGTGAAGTACGTCACAGGCTTGCTTTCATGTAGTATGCAGCACTGTGGCATGCGTTTAGCACAGTTAGCCATCAAGCTCCCTGCCGAATCAAGTACTGAAAACGAATGCTTCCTTTTGAAATTGAACATCTCACACCATCACTGACACGGCAGAGCCACCGCCGCATGAAGGCAGATGCTGAGTGGGACTCCCTGACCGCCAAAGTGGAGGGGCGGGAGGAGTTCTACAAGGATGTGAAGGTGGTGGCATTTGTGGCAACCATTGATGACGTCCCTGAGCAGCCACAAGCACAGCAGGCGAGCTGAGATGGCGCGAATGTTTGTCTCCTTTGCTCCCCTTGTCCACTCCCTGTCCTGTGCATAGGAGAGTTCACCGTTGCTGCGAAGGGGAGGGGGCATGCTTGGCAGCATCCCTCGTGGGCAGGACTGTGTGTATGTCAGTGTGTGGCTTTGTGTGGTGTGGAATGAGCAATTCGTGTGTGCGCGCGTCCATGCACGCTTTTCAAAACAGCTGTTGTTGTTTTGTTCTGCATGGAATCCACACAACGCTTGAAATCCCAGCCTGTTGGATCATCTCTTTTGGTCAAGTCGTGAAGCCAGGCAATCCTTTGAGCACGCCTCCATTTCATTTCCAATCATATGCTATTGGGCTCTCTTTGTGGTTGTGTCCAGGTAGCAGTCGAAGTAGATCCCAGCACAAAGCTGCCCGCCAACCCTGAAGCTGGCTTGCAGCATCCACAGGTACCCTCTGTTGTTTGCAAGGAAGTTGCTGGCTGTTGGATCCTACCTATGAGATCCTGCATCACTGTGCCTTGTGCCCTCATTGCTGACTCCCCACTGGCAGCATGCCACCGGGTTGCTCTCAATTTTCGTCCTCACGGCACTTGTGACTCCTTACAAGAATCCTAGTTGCTTGAATTTCTACCTGTTTGCTGCGCTCCTCCTGGTGGACGCAAGTAGGTGTAGATCCCCTTGATCCTTCTGTAAGGATACGAATTACACTATCTTCCTGGAAAAGCTGCAAGGTAAGAACATCATCTATATCCATTGCATGATTGCATGGACATTTGATGTTTGGCATCCTTCCAGGTCTGGTAGCTGGAGCTATCAAAGTGCCTGGGATTGTGACAGGGAATTTTTTTATGGATCAAGGGTCACGTGCTGAGAACTTCACCAAGCAAGACAGCAATCTGGAAATGTTGTGCTGACTGTGAATCAAAACAGAGGCTGGTGTTCAATTTTTTTGTAGGTTGTGGTGGGCACCCTGGACCTGAACATTGGCAGGACGCTGCCGGCGGAGGAGCTGCAGGTGCGTGTGTGGCAGGAGCAAGAGACAAAGACTGAGGACAGGCTACAGTCGCTCTGCATGAGCTCGCACTCACACTAGCCTTGTGGAATGAAAAGAAAAGAAAAGAAAGACTACGCTTGCCAAGTTTGGCCGCGTGCATTAAGGAAAGGTCACCTGAAAGGCAGGGCCCCACCACACAGACCAAGAATGTGTGGAATGCCTAAAACCTGAGAAGTGTGTGTCAGAGAACACATCATGCAAATCCTGTAAAAATATGCAGCTTGCCTGGGCAACCTCAAGAGCGTGCCATGTGACAGTATTTCCCGTTGCAAGTAAGTGAGCCTTTGTACAAAAATGTATGCTTCCTCTAGGTCTAGACTCTTTGATTGACGTATGTCTCGCTTGCAGGGCAAACTCCCAGCCTTTGATGCCACTCAGGGCACCTCTGCTGCAAGACCAGGCAGAGCCTACCTCAGCAATGTGTGCGTTGCAACCGCTGCTAGGCGGCAAGGGGTCGCCCAAGCGCTGGTGGCTGCGGTAGAGCAGTACTTGCAAAGTAGGAAAAGTTGGGGGGGTGAGGTGCAGTGTGCGTGTTGTGGCCCGCATCTGAATGAGTTAATGGGATGCTGCCTTCCTTTGCACAATGCTGGTGCCAAATGTCGATTTTCTAAATCTATCTATCTATCTGCTCTAAATCTATCTAAATCTAAATGCACCGACAAAAAGTTCCAAACATGCACTGGGTAGCATCTGCTGCTGAGCAACCAGCTTGCTGGTAAGCACGGTTGAAGTATTTTGTACTTGGTTCCGCATGCTCTCCTGCAGGCTTGCCAGTATCCTACCTTTATGTCCATGTGGTGCACGACAACCTGCCTGCCTTACAGCTCTATCAGCAGGTGCGCACAACTTTCTCCTTTGATATGTTCACGGTGGGGGTTATCTCCTCCAATCTTCGTAAAGGAAAAGCGAAGCTAATAGGCTGCCTTGATAATTGACTTTTTGTCAGGGGCAAAATAGGCTTAATGGAAGAGAGTGTGAGCAAGATCGAGATACATAAGACCATTTGTCATGTGTGGCAATTGATATGCCTGATTAATTGTTTAGGTAGCAAAAAAGCAATTATATCATGCGACCACGCACCAACCACGCACCCCTGCAACAAATATTTGACACAACTACGCATCATCAAACACGCTTACGTGGCGCTATTGTCCCAACTGGCATACAGAGCTTTTCAAAATGCAAGGAATGTCCTGAAAACATTCAGGACTCTGTAGTTTGATGCAATCAATAACTGAACACTGACAGGCATGTAGGTGTTCACTTGTTCTATTTCAATTCCATCGTGAGATGCGTGTGGATTGGTGTATTACACAGCAAAATACAAAAAGCCTGAGGCAAGTTGAAGAGAGAAACTGGAAATACAAAATATGGAGAAGAGACTACGAGATGCAGGTAACAAACAGGTCACATCTCACTTCCTGCGACCTCCAAGAACCTGAATTCTTATGCAAGCATAGAACTCAGTGATTCCTCCCACGTTGTCCCCCTTCCTGGACTACTCTTTTGTTCTGTCTTCATTTCTGCTTGGGGACCCTGATGCTCCTTTCCACTGCTGCCACTGTAGTGGCTTTCTCCTCCTCCTGATGCTACCACTGCTCCTGCTGTCTTGGGTATCATGGGGAAGTGCTGTTCAAGGAGAGGGCTTTTCCAGGGAAAAGAGAAGCAAGACGAGGTCGAGCTGGGCGCTCCTGTCCACTCATTCTCTAAGCTGTCTCTAAGACGTTAAATTTCACGACTATGCACCACCACGCACTGTCAAAATCAATATTTATTTTATGATCATGCAGTTAATGCACAGGGCAAAAACGTTATTTTTGCGTGGTGATTTACTTTCTCTACGGTACTTTGCTATCTTGAATGCAGGGAGGGCATACTGAAAAGCCACTGCACAAGGCATTGCATACTTCACCTTTCCCACTTCATATAACAATCAGTGCTTCCTCTTGTTTTGTACAGGGACTTGGGTTCAGAGTAGAAAGTGAAGAGACAGAAAACTTTGCAAAAGCCACCAGTCGACCTCGGAGATTGCTGCTGTGCAAGCCCCTAAAGTAATGCATCAGTGGCATAACAATTTGGACAGTTCTATGGGATGGTAATACGATTGCTATCCTTGTGCCATACTGTTTTCCGTAGGCAACTGTCCTATCTTGCATTACAATTTTGATCACTTGCTTGAAACAACACTTTGCCTTTTCTCAAATTTTTCTACCTGGAAAATAGGGCAAACATATATAATAGAAAAGCACATGTGCTTCATCACGAGATACTGACCCTCTATGCTGGCTGAATCTCTATTTTTCTTGCAAAGGAAGATCATGACAATTAGTAGCGGATCCTTGATTTTGGAGATCCTTTGCACATGGCTTTGCTGTCAGGTCTTGGGGCCAATTACACGTCAGAAACATGATTACAAGGAAATGTATACTTGCCAAGGGGCATGGCCCGTCCGCAGTACAAGCTGTTCAAATCCATGATTTAATCACCTCTCTGCTCCAGCTAGATTTGTTTGGTTTAGATTTAGATTTACACAGGGGGACCTTCAGCCAGACTGTTCGGCTGATCGGCCTGTGACTGGTCCTCGCCAGCCAACATAATGTCCATAAGCTCAGAAACAAACGAAAAAAGCTTGTTGTTGTGTTGCAAGAGGAAATCAGAAGCATCCTGGACACTGGCTTGTTGTAAAAATGGTTGCTCCATTGAAAAATCACCAGAGAAACAGTTGAACAGGTAAGCGTACTTTCTTCTCAAAGCACAAACATCTGCGTCTCTGCACACCAAAAGGGCATGAGCCTCATCTTGAATCTCATCACAAGAACAGCGATCACACAAAAGAGTGTTCCGAGTATCCCAAGCTGCTGTCTCCACCTTCAGTGTGTGCCCTAAGTCTGAAACGGCTAACATTCGTCATGACATGTGGAGACAAATCCAAATGCATGTGCCTTGGTAAACGGGCAGGGGCACGCACGTTATGGTCAAAAGGCACTGCAAAAAGAGACTGGTAAGTTGCCAGCTTACTATATGTGTCCCTGCTCCAGCTAGAGAATATTCGATTACAAATTGTTGAACGTGGGTGACATGTATGACGCTCCGTATTTGCTGCTCTTGCAAGGCTAAAGCTTTGAGGTGTTTGCTTTTGTTCACAAGACCCCAGATCTTTGTCGAGTTCGTCTGTGCATAATGAAGGAAAGGACAGGAGAAAGTTGTGTAGCTGCACTGCCTACAGCCTCGGCCTGTCCTTTTTCTTTTTTTCCTTGTTTTGCTGAAGTGAACAAACAGTGTCTTGGCCCTAGGTGTCCTCTTTAAAGAGGAATGAAGAATTTTTTTTCTTAATGATGTGGGAGTGTTTTCACTACCTGCGTAGTTTTCTCTCTATATTCTACCTGGGAAGCTGCAGCTTACCTACAGGTTACAGGACACAGATCACAGAAACACAGAACGTAAGGCAACATCGCTGTATCCGCCTACAAGGGTAGCTGAGCGGAAACACTTAGGCATGTAGAAAGAAAAAGAAAAAAGAAAAACTACGTAGGCAGAGGAAACTCTCCCTACATCAATTAAGGAAAAGGAGACACATTGGCTCAGAAGAGCCGTGAGTCTCCTCCACCACAAAGCTACAAAGAAGAAGAGCTAATGGGGATCTGGAGGGTTACTGGAAGCACCCGGCTCCAGAACCTGGCTGTGAGAAGCATCATTTTCCATAGCACGTCTAGCTGTAACAAGCTTATGGGCATACTGAACCGAATGGGCATGGAGCTTTTGAGCAAGTTTATGGGCCCGTTGATGGTCCAGTCCAAGTTGTTTAAACTGGTTCAAGGTATGATCAGTATAGCAGGTCCCACCAACACCTAGAAGGATAGTGTGGAGAGTCACAACTTTAGCACTAATGGGTTTGCTGAGGTCTGTATGCTGCCGCTGTGCCGCCTCTAACTGTTGTCCAGGCCTCGTGTCTTCACAGTACTTAATTTCAATCAAGTGCACATGTCGCTGGTTTACATGAAGTTGGTGGGGCTGTCTCACGCGGTTGGCTCGTGTGGTCCTCTGTGTTGGGTTGTGTCTGCTGCGTAACGCATGGTGTGAGCGAGTGGAAGAAGGAGAAGAAGGAGTGGGTTTGGCTTTATAGGGAGGAATCAGTATAGCATCAGGACGACTGGATGTGAGTCTAGATCTCTTAGGAAATTTTCTAGGAAAAAGGTAAGGGGGTAAAATTCTGTTTGATGCATGTGCAGGGATTTGGAGGCTGTGTTGCGCCAGCCTATCATCACTCCCTATGTTCATGTTAACCAAGCCTGCCCCCAAAGGGCTTTTGCTAAGAGCTTTGATGATCATTCTTCCAGCAACATTGTGGCGTTCAGTTTTCATGCTGGAGATGATATGATTTTGGCAGCCTGAAAGCATGTGGAGTGCACTGTCTAATTGATGACAGCCTGGGAGAGGGCATAGTGGGTCAGTGGACCTCTTGAAGCGAACTGCATGTTTTTGGTTATAGAGGGTGCCAGTGCGATATTGTAAAATGGTGCGCTTCATAGGTGTGGATATACAAGGCATGTTTCTAAAGGCGTTGCTGGCTTTCTTGTTAACATGAGGTAATAAGCTCTGATAGTAAGTGTAGTAGCCTGTTTTGGGGTTGGCATATCCAAGTCTGTGTTTTATATGCATGTGAGACTTGAGAGCATTTTGAAGATTGGGGAGGTAGGTGACTTTAGGATTGGGAGCAGGAGCTGCGGGTGTGTCAGCATTGTGTTCATTTTTTTCCTCCTTGGCTAACCAAAATAAGTGAGAGAAAGGATTTCCGCCAGGGCCTGCGCTAGGGATCCCAGTATCAGCCACGCTATTATTGGCTTGGCTTGCTTGATATTTAGCAATAGCATCTGCACACTCGTTACCAGCAATGCCAGCATGAGATTTTACTTTGTAGACACAAATATTGGTTTGTGAGTTGCTAATGAGAGAAGATATGATTTTAAGAACATCCCCTTGAATATGTTGTTTGTGATTCTCAGGGTAAATAAGCTGTTTACGTATTTGATGAAGAGAGGTAAGACTGTCTGAAGCAATGTGTGAATAAGAGTGCGTGATGGCAGCAGCGATTGCTTCTAATTCAGCTCGACATATGGTGTTAGTAATTCCAGCACCATTGGGCTCGACAAAACTTCTGCTGTCAGTGAGAGGGCAGTAGACGCCTGCTCCAATTTCTTGTTTGCTATTCTGGATTTGACAACTACCATCAGTGTAGGCCCATGTCCTCCAGTCAGGGACTTTGAGCTTGAGGGTTGGACTAGATTGGTTAGGTACAAAAACTTTTTCCTGATTACCTTTTTGTGAATAGGTTGGGTTTATAGATGTTTGTTGTTTGTCAGAGGGGAGGCGTTGGCATTTATTGAATCCAGGCATATCAGCATGCATTGTATTGAAAGTAGAATGGTTGCCTATATTGCGCAGCTTCCGGTTAACTTCTGGTACAGCCGAAGCCAGGCCCTGCAGCCAAGCTGGGTTGTGATTGTTTAGATGGATCCTTGCAGATGTGTTCCAGACAGCAACAATTTGTAGGTCCCATGTGTGCTGAGGAAGAGTTATTTCCTGGTTGAGGCAAGATTGTGGATCATCGTAGCAGAGGTTATTACGTGTGATTGTTCCAAGTTCACAACAGAGATGTGGATAAGCAGTGATGAGCTTAGAGTAGGGGTTAGTTATCATTTGTTTTCCCCATATAGGGAGGAACATGAAAGTTGCAGTGGCTTTTGTATTGAGAATAGCTGAGTAAATAGAATGACGCAAGGCCTGAGTCATAACATTCTCATCGTAAATGGGATGGCAGACGGAGAAACCTGAAAATATGGATGAGAAGGAGTTATGATAGGCACCGAAGAGAGTGTCTCGGGGGTCGTAGCTCCTGTAGTGTTGGTATTGTGGGTTGTGGTCCAGCGGGGAGGCCATTTTTTCTTGAGTTACCAGGGCCCATTCTTTAAGGGCAGTGTGGATGTGGGTTGGCAGGGCTCGCGAAAAGGAGTCTTTAATCTTTTTGCTAGCATACTTGGTTTCTAGCATAGTCTTGCGAGTAAGGAGCCCCTGCAGCTCAGATGCAAAGCCAGTAGGAGGAGGTGTTATGGTTTCATGCGAGCCGGCAAGTTTGGCCTTATAGAATGCCTTGTAAAGAATTTGAAATTGGCTAGGGGTTATCATCCCCACACATTTACCTTGTGTGTTGTAAATGCAGGCCATGCATGATTTGTAAATTTCTGGAAGAATAAGGGGAGGTGGGGCACGAGGCTGGGGGCTGTTTGATTTAGTGTCTAACGGTTTTTGATTAGGGTTTTGTTCAGCTTTGTACTTAACAAGGTCAACGTCATGCAGCCAAAATTCACAACAACCAGTGGGTTTAATGTCAACTTGTGGATTGGTGGGGTGAATATCAAAGGTGATTTTGTTGCGCAGTTCTGTGTCAAGTTTCTGCTGCCAGGTGTTAATAGCATAAGGCTTTTCAAAACCTTGTCTTTCAAGGTTAGAGAGGGCAGAGTCTGCTGCGGGTCGGGTAGGCATGTAACCAGATTTGGCCAAAATGCTCACGAAACTTTGGCGGGAAAGAAAAGAAAAGGTAACAAATCATGTTTGTACGGTCTAGTGTTTAATGGAATAGCACGAGGTAGAATATGCTCCAAGGTTTCAAGGTTGTTGGAGATAAATGCTCAAAATATTTGATGAGCAGTGTACTGCTGCATTGTTTCAGGAGCATAATGATTGGTGTCAAAATTGCCCATGCACTGCTCCATGTTCACTAGGATATTAAGCAGTAATTGGCACCCAGATGAAAGGAGACACATCATGATGTTTACTCCTTCAAAGGCACACTAGCCTGGATGACATTGATTACAAAATTTCCGTACATACATAACTCCCAACTTGGGAGTTCCTTGAAGGAAAAAGAGAAGGCATCCAGCCAAAACGACTGATTGCTACCCTGCCCCTACCAGAGAACCCCTCACCGCGCGGGGATCAAGGGGGTTTGGCGGGGACCTCGGCGGGAACAGCGAAGCTCCCGCGCGGGGGGTGCCTCCCCTAGGGATGCCGAACAGGACTTTCCCAGGCTTTCTCTTGCCCCAACTCAGTTCCACGGTTAAATTGATGCCACATGAATTGGCCAAATTGTGTAAACACGGATTGTTCACTCTGTAGAGCGACTGTCCGAGCGGACACTTTCAGTTCAAGTTGTATGGTTAGTTGGCCCTGCTTCCGTCCGCCACCTACATAAATGTATTCTTATTGAATTGAAGAGGGAAATGGCACCTAACAGACAGTTGCAGGCGCCCCCTCGGGCAGACCTGGAGAAGAAATGGTGGTGCCTGTGCAGAAAATGTGCAGACAGGCATTCCAGGTTCCCGCATGAGCCCAGGCTCCTTGAGAGCCTGCAAACAACAGATAGGCATTGCAACAAGCATGGCACAGACGATGTGCAGCGCTATTGGGACCCGCGCAGTGCATTGGCATGGATCCAGTGGACAGCCGAGTCAACCGTGCCAGGGCCGTTGTGGTGGAGCACGGGCTGTCCCTCAGCCCGCCCGGCTTGGCTTCGATGGGCACGTATTACACGAGGAACCCGAACGACGCCATGGAGGATTTGAAGCGTGAGTTAAACGGTGCGACAGCTACTAGGGTGTTTGACTTCATCGTGGCAGCAGGTGAAGGTGCTGCAGGTGATCCGCGGTGCAAGTCAGCTGGGTCCCAGGGGGGAAGCGTTGGAGCAGGGAGCTCGTGTGGAGACAGTGCACAGAGGGTAGTGCAGCCAGCAGGGATGAAGCAGAATGTGATGCATATTCTGGTGCACAATTCTGCCTCTTACGTCCACATCAGGGGGGACTGGCTCAGGGAGGTTATGCAAAAGCGCTGGGGTTGGGATTGGGCATATATTCAGGGTGAGCAGCGCAAGGAGAGCAAGTACAAGTACTGTAAGCTAAAGCAGGGGGGGGATTGTGGGTCAAAGGGGTTCACAGAATATGGCCTGCAGCACATGAAGAAGCTGGCACAGTCTGAAGACAGACAGCAATTGGGCAGAGATAGTCATCCAGTTCCCTAACCTGAAAGGCTTGCAGCCAGACGCACCCCCAGCAGCTTTGGGACGCAAGAAGGTTGTGAACAAGGGAGAGGCAGAAGCAGCAAATGATTTGGCATGGAGGCAATGAAACAAGTGTGAAGAATGCTTAGTGTGTTGCTAAATGCTCCATTTTCAGGAGACATGATCCCTGTACAGTGCAGGATGCAGCATGCCAACTGTCAAGATCTAACGTAGCCATGCAACTTACTTGTCAGCATCATGCATGAACGTGGAAATGGGTGTGCACGCACTCACGCACGCACACACACACACACACATACACACACGCATACACACACACGCACACATGCCTTGAACATGTGCAGATTTCCCATAAATTCTGGGACTCCCCGAGACAAGCGGGCAACAGCAGACCAGCGACACACAACGAGCTTCTGCAGGCAATGACTTGTGTGCGTGTGGGTGTGGAAATTAGCCATAACATGTGTTATGAGAGGTGAATACGCAAATTTGCATGTCTATGACAACAAAACACCTCACAATAGAAGTCTCGTGTCATCTTGCTTTGCAGCACATCCTCTACCTCAAGTAGTGCAACACGTCTTAAAGACTTCATAAGCCTGACTGATGTCCAAGGATGAGCCAAGTTTGTGTTTGCATGCCTGAAAGGCAGAGACTAAGTTTATTTTAGATTGGACTAATTTGGCTTTAGCTTGGCTGCCCTCGTAGGCAGATACAGCAATTTTACCCTTTCCTTTCCAAGCAGCACATAATGCAGATGTTGCTACACGCTTCAATGAATGCTAACAATTGCACTGCACAGTGTGCGGTTTCTGCCATGCACCTCCCGTCCGCAGACAACAGCTCTGGCAGCAATGCTCCTGCCGCGCCTGTGCATACAACGCCTGAGCACCAAGGTATGTGTGGATGTGTTGTAGGCCACCATTGTAAACCCCTTGTGGATGTGTTGTTTTCTGGGGTGGGGTGTGATATCAATAATTTTTTCTAGCACGCTGCTACAGCCTGGCCTGCCTTTTTTCTGCATTTCAAGAAAAGTCTCGTGTCATCTTGCCTTACAGCACATAACGCAGGTGCTGCTGCACGCTTTTGTGAATGCTAACAGTTGCACACTGTACAAGACGAAGAGCACATTATCCTGGATTGCCCATCTCAGGATTTAACAAACCTGCTTGCTCAGTTCCAGCATCAGTTTAGCTCTGCACCCCCAAGCAGAGCATCACGCCTTACAGACTTCATGAACCAGGATGATGTCCTAGGATTAGCCAAGTTTGTGTCTGCTTGCCTGAAATGCTGTGACTGAGCTTTTAGATTGTTTTTTAGATTGTACTGGTTTGGTTGCAGGCACGTTTCGCTTCAGCTAAGCTGCCCCCGCAGGCAGGTACAGCTATGTAACCCTTCCCTTCCCTTCCCTAACAGTTGCACCGCACGGTGTGCGGTTTTTGGCATGCACCTCCTATCCGCAGGCAACAACTCTGGAAGCAATGGTCCAGCTGAGCCAGTGCATACAACGCCTGAGCACCAAGGTGTGTGTGTGTGTGTGTGTGTGTGTGTGTGTGTGTGTGTGTGTGTGTGTGTGTGTGTGTGTGTGTGTGTGTGTGTGTCGCGCGTTTGCAGCATGCAACCGCATGCAATCTGCTGTTAACCTAGCTGAATGCTGACATTTGTGACACATGGTGTGCAATTCCTGGCTTGCACTCCTGTCTGCAGGGGGCAACTCTGCAGGCAATGGTGCTGCTGCGCCTGGACAGCAAATGGTCACCCACCAAGGTGTGTGTGTGTGTATATGCGCGCGCGTTTGCAGCATGCAGCGGCATGCAAGCTGCTGTTAACCTAGCTGAATGCTGATATTTTTGACACATGGTCTACAATTTCTGGCTTGCACTCCTGTCCACAGGTGGCAACTCTACAGGCCATGGCGCTGCAGCGCTTGGACAGCAGATGGTCACCCACCAAGGTGTGTGTGTGTGTGTGTGTGTGTGTGTGTGTGTGTGTGTGTGTGCGCGCGCGCGCGCGTTTGCAGCATGCAGCCGCATGCAAGCTGCTGTTAACCTAGCTGAATGCTGACATTTGTGACACATGGTGTGCAATTCTTGGCTTGCACTCCTGTCCGCAGGTGGCAACTCTACAGGCAATGATGCTGTAGCGCCTTGAAAGCAGATGGTCACCCACCAAGGTGTGTTTGTGTGCGTGCGCGCGTTTGTTTCATGCAGAGTTGCGTTTGTTGCATGTGTGAGCGCGTGTTTGCAGCATGCATCTGCATCCTCGCTTGTAATTGGCCTTATTTTTTTTGGCTATTTTGGAAAATCTTCGATCATTAATCTTCGATCAACTTGCATCTTGGCAGGCAGGTAGTGCAAGCTGCCTGTGCTGACAGATCCACTGACTGTTAATTTGTCCCTCCATAAGTCCTTCCAAAGCTGGAATAGAACAGCATGTTCATTATTTTGCACTTCTGGTCTCACCCTCCTCTGTGCAGGCAACTGTGCAGAGGACAACAACACCTTTGCAGCATCAGGACCAGCTAATCTCCCCATCCGAGGTCAGTGGGTGTTGGTCTGGGTGTACTTGCACGCGCGCAAATGCATGCATGTGCTGATGTGCTCATGTGTGTGGTGTGTTTCACATGCATGCATTGTGCGCATCCACACACACACACACACACACACACACACACACACACACACGCTAACATACTAACATGCATGCATGTGCACATATCATCTTTGTACATGCGCGCACACGCACACACACACACACACACACACACACACACACACACACACACACACACACACACACACACACACACACACACACTAACATGCTGTATATGCGCGCGCGCGCACACACACACACACACACACACACACACACACACACACAGTGCTTTCCCCCTCATGGTGCATGCAGGCAAGCGTACAAGGCAGCTGACCGAGAAGGCAGGTCAGAACCAGGCTGCAGCTGTCCAGAAGAAAGCCAAAAAGACTGTGCACCAAGTGGTAGAAGAGCAACCTTCTGCTCCGGAGCACCTCAGAAAGGAGAACAACCCCGTTCATACAGCCAGAGGGTGTCCGTGAGGGATGGGCGTCTTGTACTGACATCCAGCTAGAAGTTTATTTGGACATGATGGATGTGACATTTTATGGATGTTGGAATTGATTTTAATTGTCAAACTTACGACGATTGATGTGTGGGATTTGTTCATAATCAACTCGATCTTCTTTTTAACGAGTTATGAGCACCTTTGAAGGGCAGCAAGCATAGAACACAGCCTCATACAGTGTGGGTACAGCCTCATGCATGAACAGCCGCGCGGGGGCAACTGGAACCGCCGCGCGGGGCCTGCCATACTCACCGCGCGGGGGGTTGAGGATACCCCCCGCCAAAATTTGCCCTCCGTCAGACCGCGCGGGGGGTGGAGGGTTCCGCGCGGACCCCCGCGCGGGTACATTCTCTTACGTTTGCACGGAACCCCCCGCGCGGCCAGAAACAGGCTCTGCTGGCTACCCGCGCGGTGAGGGGTTCTCTGGTAGGGTGCACAAAACAATTAGGAAAGTCCATTGAGAATAGGACCTGCTACACTGAGCACACCCTTACTTGCCAAGTACCAGTGGTTAGTAACCAATTTAAACAATTGGGACTTGACCACCAACGCGCCAATAAACTTGCTCGCAAGCTTCATGCCCATTCTGTTATGTATGCCAACAAGCTTGTTACCACTAGGCGTGCTATTGAAAACAAGAATACTTCTTGCAGCCAGGTTGTGGAGCCGGGTGCTTCCAATAACCCTCCAGATCCCCATTAGGGTCTTCTTTTTGTAGCTTTGTGGTGGAGGGGACTCACGGCTCTTCTGAGCCAATGTGTCTCCTTTTCCTTAATTGATGTAGGGAGAGTGTTCCTCTGCCTGCATAGCTTTCTCTACTTTTCTTTTCTTGAGAAAAGGATACAACTTGTTGTTGTTTTGGTGCATGAAAGTGAACATTTGAAAGGATAGGGAGATAATCCTTAGAGATTGCTCATCGTGAGTGAAAGACATGTATGGAACCGCCTGAGAAGAGGCACTGGAGAGTTGAAGAAGAGGATCAGAGAAACAAGGAAGCTGACGAGAGCATGGGGGATACGTGCATTAAGACAGCTTTGATCTTTCGTTTTGTAGCATGCTCAGATGGAGCACCTGGTGCAGCTTTTGAAGTCCGAGCAAAGCTGATTTCTTAATGTCACTTTGATCATAATTGAAGTTAATCTTTGCTCAAGGTTTACAAAGGTTACAAGGGGTTGGCCTGCGGCCCGAGCCTCTGGCTGATCGGCTGCTGGTGAAATTTTCTCAACCAGCATCAAAAATTGAAACCATCGAGCTCAGCCAGCGTCATGTTACGGGGCCCGGTCAAGCGCGAGGAGGGCGACAGCAAGGAGGAGGTCTCCGGATCAAATCCTTGTTGCTGGGGTGGAGATAAAGATGCCCTCTATCGGTGGGAGTCTATGGGAGACTCTTTCCTTAATGCACGCGGCCGAACGGCAAGCGTAAATCTTTTTTCCTGGTGGGGCCCTTGCTAGCTTGCTAGTTAAGGGATCTTTCCTTAATGCACGCGGCCTGTGGCCTGCGTAGGCTTTTCTTTTCTTTTTTTCTTTTCTTTTCTTTGAAACCAACTCTGACAAAAATTTTGAAAGTCTGTGCGAGTCTTGATTAAGGAAAGCATTGATCTCAAATTCAGTTATGGTGTAAAAGCTTGCCATGAAAGGAAAAGGTCTGTGTTTGGAAGCCAGGCAAAAGTATTTAATGCCTTTCTCTTTTCTTTTCTTTTCTTTCTTTTTCTTTCCTTTTCTTTGTAATGGCTTGAAAGTATCGTAGGTACATGCTCATTCAGGTCAGCATTTTGAACAGGTCTTTTTGGGGAAGAGCCACATTTCCATACGTGAAAGTAAGCAGGGAAGAACACGACCTATTATTCAAATGTAGCCCGCAACCTAATCAACATAAACCTGCATTTCACCTGGTCATTAGTGGTGAACTCAGTCAAAGTACTGCGACAAAAGGCAGAGAGCACGCGTAGCTGAGCCGCTCTCCCGGAAATACTCGGGAAATGCTATTTGTCCAGCGGTCAGGGGTTCGTACCCTGGTAGCCACATTCGCTACGCACAAGAAACTTGGAGGAATCCGGGTGGTTGGTGAGTTCCCTGACGGGTTCTTCCCTTAATGCACGCTCATGAGCGTAGACCTTTCCTTTCCTTTGGTGAACTTCAAGTCATCTGCATATATAGCATGTACGAAACACCATGCACTTTTCCCCCTGTCATAGCGCCTCTTATCCCTTCACTGCCCATGTCATTGATGTATATAGGAAATATCTCTGCCCATGTCATTGATGTAAATAGGAGAGGGGACAAAGGACAACCTTGCCTGACTTCATTTGTTGGGTGCACACGCGCTCTTTTGTCTCCATCAATCAGAATGTAATCATCATCCGGATGTATTTCCTTAATCGCCCAGAGAAGTGGCGCAGGCATGGCAATGCATTGTAGATGGTCTCAAAGTTGTGAACGATGCATAGTGTTGTATGCTTAAGAGAAGTCAATAAAGGCAGCATGCAGTCTAGGTGATTGCTGTGGTTTGGGCTTCTTTGCAGCATGTTTTAAGTGCCTTAAAATGAAGAGGGGACGCAGTGTGCTCCAAACTGGGTAGAAACCAAATTGGGTGTCAGGAACCTTTTTCTCTCTAAACACACCAATCAGTCACCAAGTCTTCAAGCACCTTGGCACACATGCGATACATAACCCCATTAACATGCTAAAAACACCTTTTATTTGGGGGGGGAGTTGTCCAACCCTTGAACATTCCTTGGCATGTTGGGTGTGAGCAACCAAAGACAATGTGGATGATGCTACTCAAATTGCCACATAAGCGGGAATTGGTGGAGCCAGATTTATATGTGACTGAATTCAGAGTCTTTTTGGGTGTATATTGTATCAGTGGGTTTTCAAGTAGAAAAGAAAAGAAAGACTACACTTGCCAAGTCCGGCCGCATGTATTAAGGGAAGGTTACCTGTCCTGAAAGGAAGGGCCCCACCACACAAACCAAGAGGAAGAGCAAGCACAGAAGTCTACTCCAGCAACTTGGCCCCCACCATGGGACCTATGACACGACTGTCAGGTAGGCCCTGTCCAGCAAGCTCAAGACCCACCCCTAAGCCCTAAGCATGCTCTCCAACATCCCAGCATGGGCCTCTCTCTTCCCTATGAGAGCCAACCGAGATTGGGAGGCGAGCACGGAGTTATGCAAACCCAAGTAGGTGTATTTGTTGTTAAAGGGTAATATTCAGTATTACCTAATCCTAATTTGGGATTGTCCCTATAGAAATTACTGATTTTTTGGTTAACAAGCTCAGGGGTATAGCCTACGCTGAGCCTACGCAAGCCTGTGTTTGTATTGGTGTTTGGAGAAAAAATGCAAAAGCTTGTGCCAGATGGTGCAGTAGCAATTAGATTTTCTGGCAGAGCCAAGCATGTGTTTGTTATGCACGTGGGTTTTGAGCAATTCAGGTAAGTGAGGTAGAGGGGCGTGGCTTTATGGGAGTGTTCTCAGGGGTTTTTAATGGAAAGCCAAACAAGGTTACAGAAAGGGTCCTTGGCGTCGTGCAGTTAGACGTCTGTGGTATCCATTAGAGCTACAGTTTGCATGCAAGCATCAGCTACCTCATTGCTAGTGATGTCATAGTGGGCTAGAACCTTGTGAAAGTCAATTGGGTGCAATGAGTGCTCTACATTAGTTGCAATAGCTTGAATATGCTCTGCATGTAGGTGGGCCTGCATGCGCATTGGATTGAGGACCTTTCTATGAATTTTGGACAAACACAATGCACTGTGGCTATGTCTGTGTGCCCTGTTGGAGTGCTCCAAGGATGCCAGCTAGTTCTGCTGTGTTGTTCATCTAAGTTGGGCCACACCCATTAAGTTTGATGTGCATTTGCATTTGCAGTCGTGGGAAAGCTGTAAAATTACACATTCTTTTTCTGGGCGTTGGTGGGGATTTATAATGAGCATACCATCAACTAAAATATCAGGCCTTGACTATCAATTTGAACAAACTAGCAAGCTTGCGCAAAAACTCCATGCACATTTTGTTAAGTATGTTCACCATCTTGCAACCATTAAACGCGCTATCTAAAACAAGAATGCTCCTCATAGCCAGGTTCTGGACCTGGATGCTTCTAGCAGTCCTCCAGGAACCCACTAGCCCTTTCGATCCTAGCTTCAGTAAAGGAACCTTGAACATGCCCGCTACCGGGGATACGTAACATGACGGTGGCTGAGCTCGGTGCTCTGTGTGAGGCACCAGCACATAATCCACTTTACAACCACGCTTAATGGGAACTTTTGTGTGAATGTCTTGAAGCATTTTTAGGAAAGATATAGGAACACCCCCAAAACCAGGTGTATTTTTCTTGTTTAATTGCCCAACGTAAGGTCGGTGGCCATGGCAGTGAGTTATGTGGAGTCGTTCTTGGTGAATTGCTGTTGCCGCTGTACATACTTGTAAAACGGTGACAATCTCTGTACCTGCTATGCTCCGCCTTGGAATTTCACAAGGCAGGGTCAGCCTTCTGTGAGAATCCTAAGTCACAGAGATCTGAAACACTTGCAAGAAAACTCCATGACCATTCTGTACAATTTGCGCACAAACTTACCTCTACCAGACGTGCCATTGAAAATAAAAACACTCATCATAACACTGGTGCCCTGGAGCAGCGTGCTGCCAGAAACCCACCTGATCCACATAAACTCCCCTCTCATCTTTTGGTGAGGGAGACTCGCGGCTCTTTGAGCCAATGTGTCTCTCTTTCCTTAATTGATGTAGGGAGAGTTTTCTCTGCCTACGTAGCTCTTTCTTTTTTATTTTTTTCCCAACTGAATTACAAGGAATGCTAATGTCACACGGTTTTGCCAGCCTGCGTTACACCACCGTGCTGTGACAGCAAGTGGGTTTCCACGGGAATTGTTGTTATTCCAATGGAGGTGAGGGAGCCTCTGGTGTATGTTCTCCCTCCTGATTGTCTAAGGAGAGCCTGCAGCAAGCAATGAATGGCAGGAGCAGCTTGCATGGCGCGCACTCAGCTATGAATACATGCATCAGTCTCCTGTTGTTGCCCCAAGCATTGGACATCAATGCCACTTCTGTGTCAGGAAGGACTGGCTTCGCCAGTTTTTCAGCGTCGCTTGCAACGCTTCCCTCACGTGTCATCGTAAAACTCGCTTTGTGTCAAACCTCCCCGAGGGCACTCCCATAATCCCACACCCCTTTAGCTCACTAACTTGAAAGATAAGCTCAAAACACACATGCATAACAAACACAAACTTGGCTCTGCTGATATATCCAGTTGCTATTACACAGGCTGGCAGCAACTCATGCAACCACCATCTCATAACAGCAAAACCAACACAGGCTTACCTAAGCTATCCCCTAAACTTGCTAACCAAAAAATTAGCAATTACTTTTGGAGCAACCCCAAGATTACCCTTAAACAACAAATAAACCTCCTCAAGTACCGCACTGGCACAATCTACACCCAGAAACACGCTGGCAGGTTTAATCACACATCTGGGCCCGCCAACTGCCGACTATGCGGCAAGTTGGACAGCATCAATCACATTGTCCTCGGATGTTCACACCCAACATGCCAAGGGATATTTATAAACAGACACAACAATGCCCTCAGTCTCTGTTGTGAAGCCCTCAGCAAAGGTGCACATGGCTCATCCCTTGTTGCAATGGATGCTTGCTGTAGGGAAAAGCTCCAAGAACAAGGCAATGAAGTCCCTGAAAACATCTCCAGGGAAATTCCTGACTGGGCTTTTCCCAATGGTGCTGGCCCCTCTGCCCGACACCAAAGCCGTCCTGATGCTGTCTTTGTGCGCTCTATCCCAGGGAAAGCAACCCATCTCGACCCTAAAAGGATACCTGCTCAAGATAGGGATATCCACCTTGTGGAACTCAAATACTGCCCAGATACAAACCCATTACCAAGCCTACAAAAGGCTGCTGACCAGCATGCTGGTTCCATTTCTAGACTTTGCACCCACAGTCTCAGAAACCCAAACAGAAATAATAAAGTGACCTTGCACACCATCTTACTTGGTGTAGCAGGTACTATCTATAATGACTACACCATCACTCCCCTGGTTGAGCTGGGTCTTACCAGACATAACGCAGAAAAATTAGCCTCTCAATTAAGTTGCCATGCACTCAAATCATTAACAAAAATTATAAACACCAGGCACTCATTATACTTGCAGGGTTCTTCTGGCAGGGGCATCACTGGGGGGGGGGAGGCAGTCCAGAGCAGGAGGAGGAGAGTCTACGCCCGCAGGCGCATGGCTGACAGCAACCCGCCGGACCCGCATTAGTTGCTCTCCATAGGTTCATAGCTTAGTTTAGACTGGGCCAGTGAGCCTCCTCGGTGAGGCCCTAGCTAGCTTGCTAGTTAGGGGACCTTTCCTTAATGCACGCAGCTGGACCTGGCTTGCGTAATCTTTTCTTTTCTTTTCGCTTTGTGTCACTAGGTTTCACCACGATTAGTCAGGGAGTGAATGTGGTGTCTCCTTCCTTTGTTGAAAAGTTTCTTCGTTTTGCATGACTTTACGTTTTGCATGACCTTGACTTTTTTAAAGCAAAAGTACAACTTATAAGCCCATTGTCGTAGGAACGCATTTCCTGCCATGGAATATAAGCTTAATACTTCTAGATGTGCTTGTAAAGCCCTCCATAAAACACTGTGTAAAGCCCTCTAGGTTGGATAGGGCACCGTGCCAATGCTGCACAAATGCTGAATTGAAGTCCATGACTATTTTGCAATTCTGTCCGCATGCACCTGATCTGATCTGATCTGAATCATTCCCATGTCTAGCCCGGCATCAATACAATGTTGCAGTGGGCTGTCCCATCAAAGACTTCATGTTCAACTTGAAGTTGCAAGTTGCAGCCAAGAAACTTGTTTGTAAGCAAATTTGAATCAATTTGATATGGGCAAATAAACGTCCTGTTCATAGGCTGGTGACTTTGCAATCACCATTTGGTCCCAAAAAGCTTTCAAGCAAATATACTTGTTTGGTCTCTAAGACAAGGCAGCTGTAGTCCGACATCCAAAAGAATTGTCAACCAAACAAATTTCTGTTCCTACCTATAGACAAATCATTAGTTTTAAAACCTTCTCACTGGTAGCCTTCTTTTTGCAGGATGGCTGCAATGACTTTGGCCTTCCGCCAGGATGGAGGAACTGGAATCCCATACTCCATGGCTATCTTCTTCAGCCAAGTCGCATGAGGACGTCTCACTGAATAATCCATGTATAAATCATCAAGCTCCTCTTCCCGCTGCAGAGTGAAAGTGTCAGAATTGAATTGTTGAAGACCTGGTTAACTTGCTCACCATCAGCTGTGCTTGTAAGAACTAAACAAATTGATCATATGATCTTGCTTTGTTCTCACTTGTTGTTTGGTCTTGTTTCCATGAAGTCCGTTCTGAGGGAGGCGAGGCACCTGCAATCAAAGGAGCAAAAAAAGTGACCTCTACTATGCAAATTGGGATGTGATTGCTCCACACTGATAACTGGCACGCTTATAACTGCAAAGCTAATCTTTGAAAATGATGTCTTACTGTGGGATTGGGCCGTTGGCCTGGAATGCTGGCAAGGGAGTCAAGGCGTTGGCGCAGCTCATCAATCATAGCATCCCTGTACATAGCAATCGGCAAACAAATAAGCTCTGGAAGCAAGGGATTAAGCCTGGATTTGCGTGCATTTCTGCGTTTATTATAACTGTGGTGGGTAAAAATGAATAAGCTTTCTTTTTTTCTTTCTTCCAGAAATAGATACTTGAAGTACGCCCCTCTGAGTTCCTCATCGGCTCAAACAGCATTGGCACTTGCCTGCTGCATAAATCAGCGTACGCCTGGTCCTGCCGCAAGCGTAGCTCGCTTGTCAACGAAGTCATGCTGGATATATTTGTCTTGAGGCTGACATGGAGCTCCTGCAGAAATCAAGATCATTATTTTTGTGTGTAAGACCTTCCCATATCTGCCTCAGTTCCAGGAATACCTCTTGCTGGACTTAAAACCTATTGCTCGCCACGAATGGCTTACATCATGCTCATGGCTTCAAACAGAAAATACGTTCAATGTTGTGGAAACTAAACAGCAGCTGCTGCTGTCTTAGACTTTAGCGCACCTAAGTGCACCTGAGGACTAACACATACACATGTACTCGTACCTTCAGGTGCTTGTTGTTGTCTTTCAACAGGCCGTAAATGGCTGATAGCTTTCCGCCTGTGTTTGACTTCCGCTTCTTCCTCGGCCTCTCATCCTCCCCCCCCTCCTCCTCCAAACCAGCAAAGTCATCGCTGGAGTCAGTAGTGTCTTCAGCAGGGTCATACGCCTTACCAGTAGGGGACAGAGAGGACTCGGGCTCCTCTGCCGACGCCGGCCGCTCGCTGTCGGTGTCAGAAGACAGTTGAGGGGAGGAGGAACGTGCACGCAACTGCTGCCGTGTGGCTTTCTTAGCAAGCGTCTTCTTCGGTGCTGCCGCCAATTTCGACTTTTTCTCAGGCTCTTTTCCCTTTTTGACCATTTAATTTGATCCAATGTGTAAGCTTGATTTTAAATATAAAAAATGTTTAATTTATAGACTGGAAAGGAATTACCTGTGGAGGGGGACACTCACCCAATCCAATGCATACACAATTATGTGACATTATCTATAATAAGATGGAAATTGATGAATAACATCCTATTGTTGCACTGTATCTGCTTGCAATACATGAGTGCTGCATACAGATGCCCTAATGGGTGTGGTTACAGTACACCTTTCCCTAACAAGCTAGGAGAGCACATCAGCAGGTCTAGAGGCTTGTGTGGAAATGAGCCCCTCTTCCAAAAGGTCCCTCCAAGTAGCACCGCTGCTCCTGCAGGAGGCTCATTGCCACCAGCTTCGACCAGCGAAAGACTCCTGGAAGATTCAGGTAAAATTCATGTTTATTATGTTGAAATGACACGCTTGCGTTGCGAGGAAGATTGCATGCAAGCACAGCAGCGCCGCTGCTGCAGCGGGCACAGCTCAAGGGCTAGCTCATGACAAGAAGTTCAGCAAAGACTTACACCCCTAAATTAAAATACAAATGATTGGCACAGGGCATGATGATGCTTGGGAGCTGAAGAGTGAGAACGGCAGTGAAGGCAGTAATTCAGAAAGTGATGATCTCTCAGAAAGTAGCTCAGATGACGAAGTTGAATTTACTGATGAAGAATTGCGCTGCATGAAGATCTCCAACCATGTGATCAATGAAAAGCTGACCAATGCCAGTACAGAGACCTTGCTTGATTTACTGCGGAGCCTTGGATTAGATGTAAGTGGAAGTTGTGTTTGTCTTTGCAATGCTTCTATCTTCTTTCAAAATTGCCCAATGACAGATTTATGCACAATACATATTATGTACTCTTGTGCCAATCAACTTTTTATATTGGTTTTGCAGGTGCCTTTCAGACATGCAGATGAAGTGCGAGAGTACCTCCGGAGCTTTGTGCCCTCATCATCATTGTGGAGGACAGAAATGTTGCAAGTTGAGGGCTTTTCTGCTGCGCTTCCGGTCTTTTATATTGACCTAGGTATGTGAAAGGGTGAGGCAGGTTGTTTGGATCAGTGCAGTACTGCAGGCACTCCATACCCTGTTTTTTTTGTGCAGAATGCTGGCTTGTCCGTGAGTATGGATCCAAGGAGCGTGGGGATGGTTTCCAATTAAGAGCAGAGCATTTCAATTTCAGCAATCCACCATGTGAGGAGGCGTGGCAGACCTCTGTGTGGCAGAGGGAGGAGGCAGCACTGATTGCGGATGAGGGTGAAGACGCTTACATGGCTGGCCTTGAGCTCTCCTCGGACGCCACTGCTGTCAATTTCAAAGGCCGCTCACTGCACCCACTGTATGCCAACTTAAGGAATAGGCCAACAAAGGCAAGTGGGTCAAAAAGGTTTTGTGTCATTTTTCAGACATGTGTAGCATTATCAGGATGGCATGTGCGTGTCGATGCCAGATCATCTGCGCTTGAGTTTTGCAACCTCTTTCTATGCAGGTGAAAACCAGCTCATATGACACCGTTGCATACTTTGCCCACATCAAGCGTCCCCGCACTATGCCCAAGCCATCATTCCGTATGGTCAAGCTCCGATACATGCACGCAGCGCTTCAGCTCATTCTCCGTCCCTTAATTCACCTGGGCTGGTTTGGGCAGGTGGGGCCTACTCATGCAGTGCGCATTTGGTGTACACATGTGCTACATTTACTGGCTTGTCTTTGTGTCCCAAGGCAATCTCCTTGCAAAGCATGAGTCTCCTTGCGAACAAGTATCCTTCTTTTGTAAAACGAAGGACACAATCACACCTTGACTTTTCTATGAGTGCAGGAGATGCTAGATCCTACTGGAGTTTGTCGTAGAGTGTATCCGAGGTTGCTTGCAGTCATCGCTGACATGAAGGAGAAATGGGAGCTCATGTGCTTGTATGGAAATGGAAAAGTCAACCGTCCTTGCCCTATTTGCCAATCCACCAAAGGCGCGATGAAGCGCATGATTACAGCAATCCTTGGAGGAATTGAGTGTGTACCGAGCAGGTGTGTAGCATGTCCGGATGAAAAGATGTTTTTCAAATTGGGATGAGTTGGTATAGGTGAGAATAATGGAGAATTGAAACATGGAGAATTGACTGCGTGCGTGCAGGTATCGATCTGAGAGTCAGCAACTTGAAATTGTCAACCTCCTTGAATCAGATCCAAACTTGGGTAAGAAGTGGTCTACACACCCTGTGGCATCCGGGCTTTATGGTCTTCCTGGTGTTGTCGACATCCACGAGAAGGTGAATTTCGGGCAATCTTCGTTGAAAATGCTCCTAACTAGGCTTGTATATAGTTCCTCTTAATACCATGGCCTCCCTTTTCTATTTCAGATACCACATGAAACCATGCATAGCAACAGTCTTGGGTTCACATTGAAGATTGTTGAGGCGATCGCCCCTTATGCTGAATCTATTGGGCAGCGCAAAGAGAGCGTAGCTGCAACAATTGATGACAGATTGATGCAGATCCCAAGGTAAGCCATACTTGCTTGCCGGCTGATTGTCTCGGCTCCCATAAAAATTATGGATAAGTATGGAGCCGTGCAATGGACACAGGGCTATGGTTTGCAATAGGCACCGCTTAACAAGCAAGAGCCAAACAATCTGCCTCTCATTCCCTTCACAGGTACTACAACTTGCGACTCCCATTGTATGATGATGAGTATGTTCTGGGCCACGCATTTGTGCAAGCTCAAGGTCACCGCGCTGTGTGCCGCATGCTCCCATTTTTACTGCAAGGTCTGTTGGATGCTCACTTTCTTGCCCTAGTGATTGCTTGGGAGCAATTTCAACAACTGTGCCATGGAGAGCGACGGCCTGGTGGTCTTACGCAAGATGTTGCCGAACAAATCAGGTGTGTTGACTTTCTGAACAAATCTTTTTGAGGATTACACAAGGCAGCCATATGTAATAGGGAGCATTATGCATAACAAAAGGTGCACCATGATCCTCCTTGCATGTGCTTTTTCGTGCAGGGCCTCAGGCATTCGGCTCGTTATCCTAGCTCACAGAGTATTACCTTCCAAAGCCTTGGCCTCCATCAAGTTCCACTGTATTTTGGAGCATGCATGGAGGGACGTGCTGAATCATGGAAATCCGTATAACCATGATGCTCAAGGTATGCACACACTCAGAGAGAGGAGCTAGTTTCTAAAGCCTATGTCTTTTGGATTTCTCTCATGTATGTCTGTAATGGGTTCAAAGCTGCTTCTCTACAGGCTCAGAGCGCGCACATGCCAAGCCCAAAGCCCTCTATAGGCAAACCAACAAGCAGGAGACAGGGTACAGCTACATGAAGAGCATGCTGAAGCGTGACGAGGTAAGCTATGTCACCATGCAACCCTTGACCACTGGCTCATCAACTGGCTCATCAATTAATTGCAGATTGATCAACAACAATGAGGATTTCAAACGCCTCCAAGCGGTTGAGGCTTCACCTTTTTTAACTTGGATTTGCAGGCTGAAGCTGGCCATGTGCTCATGTCTCGGGAGTTTGCCAAACGTCAGTGTCTTGAGGACCATGAGGGTGAAAGTGTCTCTGAGGTTGTTGAGCACCACAATGAGACTGCTTACATGCAAGTTAGCCGCACAGGTGAGGTCGCAGGCAGCCAACCGACAGCGCATTTCACACACTTGCAATTTTGGGCAGATTAATTGACACTTGAAGTTTTGACTTTGGAGTTTTGAAGTTTCTGAAGTTTTTGAATGAGATTTGCTCTGTTCACATACAGGGGCACATACTCTCCAAGCAACCAGCACATGCATCAGCCTGGCAGGACTAGAAGGTCTCACAAGGGAGGCAGCCCCCAAGTCAGTGTCAGACAAGTGCTGGGTTGATACGCACCACCTACTCTCAAAGCAGAAGGAGCTTTCCTGCCTCCCCAAGGTGCGGAAATGCTCTGTGTGCGCAACTATGCTCGGCCGCATTATTGCCTCAGTTGTGTGTCATTTGTCCTCACCCAAATGATGACTTCATGATGACTCCATCAATTATGCTCAATCGTATCCGCGCCCATATACAACCTCAACCAACATTCTCCTTGCAGCTTTTCAAGCAACACCTCTTCATGAGAGAGTTCCCAACCCGTGAGGCTCGTCGGGGTCGCAGCCTTGCAGATGTGCTCCACTTGGTAGTTTTTTTTGTGTGAACCATTTACTTCATGGAGGGAGGCATGGCAGGGTGGGAACATTGTTGCACAAGCCATGTTATGTCCTTGGACATTAAATTTGACCACCATGCACCTTTCTTTAGGTTGTCATTAAAGATAAATATCTCCCTTGTTATCATCTCCTTTGCAGCTTGGACCAAACGGCACCATCAAGAAGGTTGAAGGTGCTTGTCTTGCAGGGCGGCTACCTTGGCTGTCAGATGAGCAGGCTCCTGTGATTCAGACAATCAGAGCCAACAATGATTTCTTTCAACAGCCTTGGTTTGATTGCGTTGAAGTCCGTCGACTTGGAGCGCAGGGACAGGCAGAGCGTGCATTTGCAGAGCTCCGTCTCCTGTTTGAAGCAGATGTCAGCAATTCAGGTGTGTGTGTATGTCACATACGGTGTGTGTGTGTGTGTGTGTGTGTGTGTCGCGCGCGCGGAGAACATCCACTTTTTGAGCCACCATGATAATAATGCATGTGAACGCTTTTCACTTGCACAATTTCAGGCATGCCACACGCCCCGACCCCCTATGCCTTCATTCGCTGGTTCAAGCGTGCCCCTGTGAGGGGTGATCAGCTTGAGAGAGCTGGTTGTTTGCGGGTTATCTATGAGATGCCTTTGCGCAGCACAGAGGGTGTATATGAGGTGATCCACTTGGCTTCCATTGTTTGCCGCCACCATGTGGTGCCAGACTTCAAGACCAAGGGGGCCTTCTATGTGAATGCCTTCTCACCTGTGAGGCCAACATAATCCAAGCCCTTTTCTGACCTAAGTGCAATCTATAAGCAATGATGTATGAGTGTGCAAGGGTGCCAAGTGTAGTTTTGGAACAGTCACTGTACGGTACAAGCTGTAGGCCTTCTAAAGTGCCTCAATTCTTTCAAGGACAGCTTTGGGTGTTGTGCAAGGTTTTCTTTTTTCAGTTCAACTCAAGTTGTTTGATAACATATGAGTTATTTTATGAATTACATTACTTTTGGCTAGTGCTTTGCACTGCTGCTTGCAAGATTGATTGATGATGCGTACACCTTCTTTCAATGGCCGTGAGAGATTTCAACTTGAAGTTGTTGAATTTCAAACGGGGCAGCTATTATAGTTGGACTTGAAACTGAAGTAACCACTGTGACTAAGTGGTTGCGGTCTGTGCACCAATGTGGCCCTTCCTTAATTGATGTCACACAGTGGGGAGTGTTTCACTGCCTACGTGAATTTTCTTTTTCTTTTCTTTTTGTTGCCTAGGAGGCAACTCCTTCTTTTTGAGCTGGAGGGTCATTGGATAATATCTTGGTAGTACCGAATTGTGTAACAAACTTGCCCGAGGGACTGCCAGTGGCGCACCTCTTTGAAAGCCCGGCTCTCGATCTTTCCCAATTAAAGTTAATTCATGTCATGTTCCAGGAAAAATGTCTTTATTGCCAGTTTTGATTGCTGCTGACTGCTACTCAGGCCAGCAGGATATGATTTTGATCACTGATTCTCTAGGCAGGAGAAAGGAAAAATGCAATCCAGGATAACAGCTTTCAAGCCTTGGCTGCCAGTCAGTGAGCCAAATCTAAAAGCCAGATCTGAAAGCCAGATCTGAGATCATGAAAGCCAGATCTGAGAAGGGCTACAGATGTAAGACCTACCAAAATTAAACATGATTTCACAAGAATTCAAGCTGGGAGCTCAAAGTGAATGCCATGAGAAATAGCGTTTGAAAAGCGTTTGAAGCGTTTGAATTCAAGTGTGCGGTTGAAATCAACCCCAAACGTTTGAAATGCGTTTGAAATTTTTTCAAACGCATTTCAAACGCTTCAAACGGTCTGCAAACGTGCCAGGAAAGTTCTGACGTTCAGCTCACCCTTTGGATTTGAGTCAGCTTGTAGTGGATCTCAGGTCTCGTCACCTGGCATACTAGAGACAAATTTCTCTTATCATCCTCAAGGCCTCAAAAGCAAAAAGTTTACCTATCATCATTGGTGTGCTATTCCGACCTAGAACGCGCACGTCACTTATTCCCCTTACACCCTGCCCGCATACCAATACTTGGACTTACCTACTAGGTAAGCACGTTGCACGCAGCGTGGCCCAATTTCGTCTTTGTGTCCATATACTCACAGTTGGGCAAGCCACATGGCATGAGTCTCTTCCTCCTACCTGTGATCTCCGTGATGCCCAAGATGATGTGCAGGTTGAGCAACATGTTATTTCAAATGCACTCACCCCCAGGTCTGTCCTCTTTGGCTCAAGTATGCTTCCTTGTTCTCTGGCCCTCTCCCCCACCCTTCTTCTCAGGTGACTCCTTACCTGCCTGCCATGTACAGTCTTTCGATATGTTTTCCTTCATGAATCAGGGCAACAAGCTTTATCCATTCTCGCATGGACTCCTTCTTTTTCATGAACAGGGTAGCAGTCAGTCGTTTTGACTGGAGGCCTTCTTCTTCCTGTAATCTGTAACCTGTAAAGCCTTCCCAACGCATAGCCTAGTCTGAGATTGTAAAAGAGGATGAGCGGGATAGGCGGTTGCAGGTCATCTTCAATCGAACTCCGATGCAACCAAGCTCTTATAATCATTGGGTTACATCCAACCTGAATCTGCTGCTTCATTGCTTTATTCTCCTCTTGGAACTTCCTGTTGGCCTCTTCCAACTTCTTTGCAGAAAGTTGGATCCCCGTTTCGTCTGCCTGCACTAACACATGAGAATGTTGAAGAGGCTATGACTCCTATCTTTGAATCACAAAATACTTAAATCAACGTAATACAAACTTCTCGCTCAATTCTCAACCTGCCTGCATGGTTGTGACTTGATTCTTAATGCACAGAATCGTACAACTGTGTGTATGCTAAGATAAGGGTTAAGTTGTCTTTGCAAGTTGAACACTGCTTAAACATGTCTCTTTCATCACATCATCATCATTGCAATAAAATGCAGGCAGGTGAATTTGGAAGCACATTCGACAGCGGGATCAACCTGATCTTGGAAATGTTGTCTGGAGGCCTACAATTGTAACATGGCCATGGAACAGGTAATGACCTGAAGAATAGGTTGCAGCTTCTAAAGTACATCTTTTCCCTCTGGCTGCCGCGGACTGTCACATGAAAAGAGCAGGATGCTGTTTTTTTTGTCACACGTGCCCAAGGACATAGCAAGTTCACATAAGGGCCTCTGCAAAAAAATAATCAAGGCGCAATAAAGGCTAAAAAAGCTAGACCAGCAAAAGCAGAGTGAGACTGGCAAAGGCAAGTTGAGTGACCAGCACGAAGTGTTGGGGCTCCTAAAAGGTTTGAAGGCAAAGAAGACGCCAAGGAAAGCAAGGAAGGCTAGACTGGCAAAGGCAAAGCTGTTTGCAATGGGCCTTATTTCAGACAGTCACTCAAACAGGTGGAAAAAGATGATGCAGTAACCAGGATACACTGGGGTTGTTTCGAAGTCCATTATTCAGTCATTGCAAATCATGCAGGTCAAACGTGCAGTTTCTGATTGCATGCCACCTGCACTTTTAAGATGGCTATCTCAGTTGGTGAGGCCAATTACACAGTGCACACTTGGTTGTTTATGTCGCCTATTCCTGGCCTCAAAGTCGTGCAACTGATAAAAGCTCACTTGAGAATTGTTTGTCAGTTCCTTCTGGCCGCTTGAATGATTACAATGATGTGGAAAATTGTGGGATGCAGTTGGCTGCGAGCACAGAAGGCCCTTGCTTCAAATTGAACCTCCAACACTTGGTGGGGATGCTGAACACCCTCTCCATTATGCACACGCTCAGTCATGGTGGTTGATGCAGTGAATGCCAAGGCATTGACTCAATGGTTGGTTACAAATCTGCACCTGAATCTCATCCTTCATTGTCTCTGCTTCTGCTCCAAGCATGTTCATTGCCTCCTCCAATTTCCTGACTTTGCCTTGCAGGCCTTGGATCTCCTCCTGTACACACAACGCAATATGCAGGAAAAGCAGGACTCTCGTTGAGGCAATAGAAAAGAGCAAATCCTTATGGGTTTCCTCTTTCAGCACCAAGGGCTGCCATTTTGACTTCATGTTGAAGATCGCTGATTGATCATCATTTCTTTGCGCACGTGCCAGAGCATCAAATTGTTAGTCAAATAGAGCATGGTATCATATTGCAAACATTTGGAATTTGTAATCTCATGGACTTGGAGAAGAGGAAAAAAAAAGAAGAGACTGCGCAGTTTATGATCAAAACATGGGCAGCAAGTCTCAGCAGCGTGAAAGGTGGACCAAAAAAATGGGCCAAGAGGGGGATAGACGAGACAAGGTTAGCAAAGTTTTGAGTCCCAGTGTATGTAGCAGTAAAACAAGTTGGGGTTGCTTCATGGATAATACGCTAATTGACCTTGAAATCAGGGGAACAAAGCAGTGTGCAGCCTGGGCGCCCTTATACTTACAAGATGAAGATCAAGGCAGTCAGAAGGCGCATGTTCTTTACCTAATTACATGCACTCAGCAGGACTGACGGGCAGAGAGTACAAACAGAGGGCCCTATGCACAAGCAAAACACCATCTTGAAGAGCAGAGTCTGAGAACCTAGAGATTCAGAACTGCAACTGGAAGAGCTGTTCTGCCAGATTCATGACCTGCAATTTTGTACGACCAAGACTGCGCCTATGCACTTGTAATTGCCACAAAGAAAAGAAAAGAAGAACTACGTAGGCAGTGAACATTCCCTACACATTAAGGGGAGGGGGCCACATTGGTGCACAGACCGTATGACCCACCCACCACTAAAACCCACTGTGATTGCCACAATATACCAGAAAGCAGGCTCAAATGCTTTACAGCATTGGTCAAAACTCCTCACTGCCACGATCCTCACCTGAATTTGACGGCCGAGAATGGCGACGCCAGAAACACCTGCAGCAGCACCAACACATGAAGCCAGTTGCTGCAAGCCCACTCCCTTCTCCTTGAGCAGTCCATCCAAGTCACCTCCAACTTGAGCTGATGCATGAAGATAGGGTGGCGTATGCTCCTGGTCAGTATCATCTGCAACCTGTGGATGGGCAGTACAGATGAATGACATAAACATTTCATTCGTTGCATGATGTGATGAAAGTTCATCACCTTAATGTTACAATAGGGCGTATTCTTGCACGTCTGAGCATCGTTCCCTGATCCTTTTCTTGCATTTTCTCGTACCTTGGGCCCAGGCTGAGATTGTTCATCCAGAGCAGGTAGTCTTGTGCTGACATGGGGAACGGAACCAGTGCGTTCGACTACAAGGTTGAGCATGGCTTGGGCTTCCGCATTCTGCCTTTCAGTTAGTGAAGTTGCCGTGGCTGGCAGTGGTGCAAGAGTGAGACTGCCACACAAAGCCTGCATGGACAAAACAGGCGTGAAGTACGCATGCACGTCAGTGGCACAGAAATCCAATGGTTCTGTGGGTCACTTCACAATTACGCCATGCATACATTCCTCTATGTGTTTTGCTTAAGAGGCACAGCATTGTCCTATAGTCAGGAGAGCTTTGCGCATGTGTGTGTGTATGTGTGTGTGTTCATGGACCAAATAGAGAAGCTGCTCAATGTTTGCTCTTTCATCTGCACAGAATCATGATGCCTGCTAGCATTTGAAACAAAAGCAGCGCTGCTTTTGTTTTAAATGCTTGTTTTGAGGTTTGAGTTCTGTGCAACTTTTATGTGAGTTTCATGCCGAACCTATAAAGCCACTGGCACCTTCTAAGAGAGCTTCCATGAACTGCACATATCAGGATGGCCAGAAGTTACAGACAGTAAAAAATAGCGTCCTCAATCTTTCTTGGTTGCAATTGTCCCTCGCGCCAATGTAGATCCAAATCCAATTTTTGAATCCCTCCAGCATTGATTTTGCCTAATCCACATATTCCCAGACGGATGTGGAATTGTTTTGGGGAGGGGAGCGTGGACCCTCCCTCTGGATCCAGATCACAGCGCACCACAAATGTCAAAACAGACGTGGCGTTTTCCTTTAGGCTGCTGACAAGCGCAGTAGCCCTCGTAGATGCCTGTAGCAGAGGTTTGTTTTGCGGTCATGATTAAAAAAAGCAAACGGTGTTGCCTTGCGAACTCCATGGTGCCAAAATCTTTGCGCACCTGCCCGGCATGCACGAGTAGATGCCTCGAACTTGTACGAGGCCTTGCAAAATAATTTTTGCTGCTTGCAGGCCTTGCTGCGGGGCAACATTTGCGGAGCAACATTTCTGAATTTTTTGCAACCTACGTTCATGTAACAGTGAGACTGGGGCAGGAGGCGATGAAACCTCCAGCATGACAGCTGTAGCGTTAATAAATATACTGCCCCGAATACGACCAGTTTTGTATCTTGGCGCGTCTTGGACGGGTACAAGAACATTTCATTAACGAACTTCACGAATATTCACGTGCTTTCCTGCTTATTTATTACCTATTGTTTATTTATCTAACAGCCACCGTTACAGTTCAGGTAAATTGAGGGGTCCGAGGAACTATTAACCATCCGAGGAGTATATCATATGTTTGCTACACTAACAAGAGACAAGTTAACATGTAGTATCTGGGATGGAAACTGTTTTCAGTTGACGTATCGCGTTATAGATAACGCCATAAGAAAATCCGAGGTCACCATCACAAATGCAGTGGTACCAAATATTGTCCTGTTACTTGATTTTATTCGATCCAAAGTTATTCTATACAAATCGTCCAAGAACAGTTTCCGTTTATCTAAAAACTACAGATCGAAAATGTTCAAAGAGACTCCCCGTCACTAGCCTCATCACTAGTCTCTGCAATTTGTTCGAGCTAAGGAGGCCTCCCTAGGGCGTCGTCAAGGATGTCTGCTGAGGTCTAGAATGACCAAGGCTCCATTCACTCTGGCCAGAGGATGTCGGGCTGAGGGGTTTCCAAAGCATCGAAAGAAGGTGCATAAATGAGACAATGGTAAATTTAAGGCATGACCTGCCTCATTTTTGGATGTGCGTAGTGCTGACTTTTGACATGCCACATCAATTGATTATGACACACACACACACACACACACACACACACACACACACACACACACACACACACACACACACACACACACACACACACACACACACACACACACACACACACACACACATGCAGGAAAACGAGATCGCAAGCTCACAGAGGAAATGAAGGAGGCTGTTGCCGGGAGCAGCAAGGTCATGGGAAGAGGGTCACGGGGAGGCAAGGGGGGAGGGAGAGGCAGGGGAGGCAGAGGGATGGGGAGAAGTTCTGCGGGCAAAGATGTTGAAGCTCCTTCTTTCAAAGTAAATGGGGCAAACCTAGAGGATGCATAATCATGAAATGAGTGGCCTGTTAGTTGTTAGCTCTAGATCTCATGGAAGCCTTGATTGTCGTAGGTTGTCGTAGGTGGTGGCCAACTTGCTAGATTAGATTTCTGTGCTTGCTCTTCCTCTTGGTCTGTGCGGTGCTGTCTTGCCTGTAAGGATAGACATTTCCTTAATGGACGCGGTCTGACTTGGACTGCGTAGCCTTTTTTCTTTTTTGGGGAGAATGGTTCGGCATTGAAGAGCGGAGTAAGCTTTTTACGTGCAGAATAAATTGCCATGATGATGTGCTCTTTGCTAATAGTTACATTGGTTTTTCTTATCTATTTAGTTTGTTCTCTTCTTCTTTGGATTTGCATGAACAATTTGCATGCAGGCATCGTTAGTTAACCTGCTTCCATTATTTTGGCTTGAATTCTTTGCCCTAGTTGCAGAAAAATAAGGAGGCTTCCAAAGAAATAAGGAGGTCAGTAAGGAGGCCTGCAGAAAAATAAGGAGGCTTACCAAAAAATAAGGAGGTCAATAAGGAGGCCTCCAGAAAAATAAGGAGGCTTACCAAAAAATAAGGAGGCCTGCAGAAAAATAAGGAGGCTTCCAAAAAAATAAGGAGGCTTCCCAAAAAAATAAGGAGGCTTCAAAAAGAATAAGGAGGCTTCCCAAAAAAATAAGGAGGCTTCCCAAAAAAATAAGGAGGCTTCCCAAAAAATAAGGAGGCTTCCCAAAAAAATAAGGAGGCTTCCCAAAAAAATAAGGAGGCTTCCCAGAAAAATAAGGAGGCTTCCCAAAAAAAATAAGGAGGCTTCCCAAAAAAATAAGGAGGCTTCCAAAAAATAAGGAGGTCCTTAAAATGCAGAAATAAGGAGGTATTTAAGGAGGGTCCGTTAGGGAAATTAACGGGGGTCCTTATCTCATTTAAGGAGGTCTAAACCCTCCTTAAAAGGGGGGGGACTCCAGTAGGGTGGGTTGCACCAGGCCTGGGAATACGACCCTTCATGATTGCTGGACTCATGAGCTTCCTGGATCCAGGCTCACTTGAGCTCCGGGAATTTGTTGGGCTTTCCATAAAAAAAGGAGGGACCGACCTTTCTTCTCCTCTTAATGAGTGTTTTTGAATTCCCTACTGGAGCACCCCGGGGCCCCCGGTCGTCCCCACGGCTGGACCACCCTAAGTGTGGCCAACTGCACTCCCAGGCCCTATATCCCCCTCTGTGCATGCTCTGAGCAACCCTATCATGATTTTAAGTCTCAAGTAATGAGCAAAGCAGAAAATTAGGCATGTGGAGGTGCTCTGTGTGGCTCTCAGAGGATGTTTTGCACCCATCTTTTGGCAGAAAAAGGTGAAATTTCAAACCACCACCAAATGACCAGCACTCCTGGACTTAAGCTGCTCTTAAATTATCTCATCATGCTGTGTTGTCAGAATGTGATGGGGGCCACTGGGGAAGCATGCTGGTGGGGGACCCATCAGGACAGGTGTGCACGCTGATGCCGGAAGTGACATCGCGTTGCAACCACAGCATCCCTCGGTAACTTGAGCACATCTCCACAGGCTGGGGACCATGAAGCGTCTAAGAAAAATTAAATGAGGCCAAACGGTGGCTTGTGTGGAAAATGGTTTGCTTTTATCTGGGTGTCGCAGCACTTTTTCTGGGCCACACTCGCGCCCACGCAAGCTCCCGTCCCCAACTTTGCCTCGAAAAGGCTGGGCGATATTCTTGTTTGCCGGCCACACACTGCACCTCCCTGCATGATGTTTACACCATCTTGTAGAGAAAAAATATCAGCTGTCCAACGCACTTTTTAGGTCCCACAATGGTGCAGTGGGTGCTGAGATATGCTAGGCAACAGGAAATGGCCACTTTCTACCTAGGACAGGGGTGGGCCAGCCGTGGGGACGACCCCCCCCCCCTTTTAAGGAGGCTTTAGACCTCCTTGAATGAGGTAAGGATTCCCGTTAATTTCCCTCACGGACTCTCCTGAAATACCTTCTTAATTCCTGCAAGGAATTTTAAGGACCTCCTTATTTTCTGCAGGCCCCCTTAAGGACCTCCTTATTTTTCTGCAGGCCTCCTTAATGGCCTTCTTATTCTTTGTAAGCCTCCTTATTTTTCTGCAGGCCTCCTTAATTTTCTTAGGAAATTTCACTGCCATCCACAATTCTGCCCAAACCAGGTAATACCACTTTATCAGCACACCCGGGACCTGCAAATTATTGCAGTTTGGAACACAGCTGCAAGGATCCATCGAAACAATCAAAACTCAGCTTGGCTACGTGTACAGGGCCTGGCTTCAGCTGTATCAGAAGCCCAATGGAAGCGACGCAGTGTTGAAAACCATTCTACTCTCAATATAATGCCGACATGCCTGGATTCAATAAGTGGCAACGGCTCCCCTCTGACAAAAAAAATATTTAGAAATCAAACTTATCCACACATACTATGTGTGTACCTAGTAGGTAATTGGGAAGAACTTTCTGTATCTAACCAATCTAGTCCAACCCTCATGCTCGAAGTTCCAGACTGGAGGACATGGGCATACACTGATGTCAGCTGTCATATTCAGAATGGCAAACAAGAAATTGGAGCAGGCTCTACTGCCCTCTCACTGACAGCAAATAAATTTGTTGGACCAACGGTGCTGGAATTACCAAACCATAGGTCGAGCTGAATTAGCAGCAATAGCTTCTGCCATCACACACTCTTATTCACACATTGCTTCAGAAAGTCTCACCTCTCGTCATCAAATACATAAATAACTAATTTACCCTGATGAACATAAACAATACATTTAAGGGGATGTCCTAAAAACCATATCTACCCTCATTAACAACTCACAAACCAATATTTGTTTCTACAAAGTAAAATCTCATGCTGGCATTGCTGGTAACGAATATGCAGATGTTATTGCAAAACATCAAGCAATCCAAGCCAATTAGTGAGTGACGAGCTGCTGCTGCTCCTCCAAGCCTAACTTGCATTATGGGTCTTCTAGTGCTTGTCTGCTTATTTGATGCTTGTTGGGTGATATCTTACCAAAGTGTGCAAGTGCCACAGGGTCTCATCAGGAAGAGGATGAAAGCCCCTTAATTGTGTGACCCTTTGGCCTGAATATAAGCACTGTTCTCTTTTGGCATTGCTAATTCTTACCTGCTCTCACTATAAGGTCCATTGATGTCGAGAAACCTCTGGTACCCAAACCAACGGGTACCATATAAAGCACCAAGCCCCGCCGCTGCGCCAATTGGTACTTGCTACTTGTTACGGCAGCGGCCCATAATAATAACGTAGCTGATACTGGGATCCCTAGCGCAGGCCCCGGCGGAAATCCTTTTTCTCATTTATTCTGGTTAGCCAAAGAGGAAAAAAGAGCACAATGCTGGCACATCCACAGCTCCTACACCCAATCCTAAAATCACCTACCTCCCCAATCTTCAAAACGCTCTCAAGTCTCATATGCATACAAAACACAGACTTGGATATGCCAACTCCAAAACAGGCTACTACTGTTATTATCAAAGTTTGTTACCACATGTAGATAAGAAAAGCAGCAATGCCTTTAGGAACAAGTCTGTATATCCTCACCCATGAAGCACACCATCTTACAAAATCGCACTGGCACCCTCTATAAACAAAAACACGCGGTTCGTTTCAAAAGGTCTACTGACCCACTATGCCCCCTCCCAGGCTGTCATCAATTAGACAGCGCACTCCACATGCTTTCGGGCTGCCAAACCATATCATCTCCAGCATGAAAACTGAACGCCATGATGTTGCTGGAAGGATGATCATCAAAGCCCTTAGCAAAAGCCCTTGGGAGGCAGGCTTGGTTAACATGGACATAGGGAGTGATGATAGGTTGGCGCAACACAACCTCCAAATCCCTGCAGATGCATCAAACAGAATTATACCCCCTTACCTCTTTCCACGCAATTTTCTAAGAAATCTAGGCTCACATTAAGCCGACCTGATGCTACAGAAAAGAAAAGAAAGAAGAACTACGTTAGCAGAGGAAACTCTCCCTACATCAATAAAGGAAAAGGGGACACATTGGCTCAGAAGAGCCGTGAGTCCCATCCACCATGCTATACTGATGCTATACTGATTACTCCCTATCAAGCCAAACTCACCTCTTCTTCTCCTTTTTCTCCCTGCTCACACCATCATGTGTTTTGCAGCAGGCATGGCACCCCACAGAGGTCCAGCGTAGCTAACCGGAAAGAAAGAAAGAAAGAAAGACTACGCTTGCCAAGTCCGGCCGCGTGCATTAAGGAAAGGTCACCTGTCCTGAAAGGCAGGGCCCCACCACACAGACCAAAAGAAAGAGCAAGCACAGAAGTCTACTCCAGCAAGTTGGCCCCCACCATGGGACCTACGACACGACTGTCAGGCAGGCCCTGTCCAGCAAGCTTAAGACCCACCCCTAAGGTATTTAGGCATGCTGTTCACAAAACAACGCAACCCGCAAGCCACTGCTGAGTATATGTGTGCCCCTTTCCTAGCTGGTTGTAGATGGATTAGGCAATTCGCATCTGAGCACCGCCTGACAGATAGGCCGCATACCATGCTCTGGCTGACTAAAGCATATGCTCTCCCTGCTAGCATGTATGCATGTCAGATTTGGGGCACTATATTTATGAAAGAAGAAGCTGAAATGGACTGTCCTTTGCAAACTGTACATCTGTGCTTATTGAAGCGTATCCTTGGGGTAAAGCGCACCACTCCTAATTGGTCTGTACTGCGCGAGTGTGGGCATGAACCTTTACAGTTCTATTGGTTTCGTGCAGCAGTTAGGTTTTACAATGCTTTACTGTGCAGCAACAGCACCACACTCAGTAAGGTACTGCAAGCAGATGTTGAAATGAGCAGTCTTTCCCATGAATGCTGGACTTCAGAATTTTTGGCTGCCTGCACAGGCTTGGACAGGTGCAACGTGTTTACTCATTGTGTTCGGTCAGGGCAGCCTATAGTCATGAAGGAGTTGTTGATCTGAGAAAAAGGCTGCGAGGTGTGTGGAATGCTGATCCCTTGGCAGAGCATGGTGACCACACGAACAAATTAGCCAAATATCATCACTGGATGGCACTTCCTTTGAGACCCTTGTCTGTTCATGGTGCGCCCTTTTCTGTCCCCAGGTATTTGCATCTTGATTGGGCAAGCGCACGCTAAGAAACATAGCACGTTTTCGCTTACATGCTCATACTTTAAGAGTTGAGACATCACTTTGGCAGGAGCACACATCAACTTGTGATAAATGTGAACAAGGATTCCAAGATGAAAAGCATGCCGTGTTCCTTTGTTCTTGCGCTTCTGTGTTCTCTTCAAAGGGCTTATGCACAGTTATTTTCTGACTTCCCCTCGTCTTATAGAATTTTTCTGGACTCCAATCGTCGGACGATTCAGGCACTTTCTACTATTCTCAAGCTAGCTCTGAGGATGCTATTCATTTCTTGCAGAAGCAAACTAACGAGACTTATCGCTTTATTTCTGATCTCATGGATATTTTTTGTGCTGTTGGAACAGTTAAGCAGACCGAGCAGCCAAACTACCTGGCTGAAGGTCAAATCCCATTGTAAACCTTGTAAACCTTGTAAGACCCACCCCTAAGCCCCAAGCATGCTCTCCAACATCCCAGCATGGGCCCCCCTCTTCCCTATGAGAGCCAACCGTGATTGGGAGGCGAGCACGGAGTTATGCAGACCCATGTCAAAACGCTACACCTCTAGAGACCTTCTCCACCGCGCCACTTCCGGGACCACATCTGCACCAAATCTTCCTCCGGCACCCACGCGCGCCCCCGCCTGCGCCGCGGGCCAGCTCCAGAGGCCATCGGCATAGGCTGCTGTTGATCCTGCAGCCAGTGGTAGCTAACCGCATGAGACAACCAACTTAATGCTAACCAGCGACATGTGCACTTGATTGATATCAAGAACTGTGAGGACACGGGGCCTGGACAACAGATGGAGGCGGCACAGCGGCAGCATGCAGACCTCTGCAAACTCAGTGACTCTTCTACCCATTCTTCTGGGTGTTTGCAGAACTTGTTGTACTGAGCATACCCTTCAAGGGCTGATAAGTTGTCAGTTCAAACAACTTAGACTTGACCATCAACGTGCCATTAAACTTGCTCGTAAGCTTCATGCCCATTCTGTTATGTACTCCAACAAGCTTGTTACCACTAGTCGTGCTATTGAAAACAATCATACTTCTCACAGCCAGGATTTGGAGCTAGGTCCTTCCACTAACCCTCCATATCCCCGGGGCCTTTTAGCACTCTTTATATAAAGCTGTATGGTGGAGGGGACACACGGCTCTTCTGAGCCAATGTGCCTCCTTTATTAAAGGCTTTAAAAAAACATTTTCCTTAATTGATGTAGGGAGAGTTTCCTCTGTACGCTCAGTGTAACAAGTCCCACCAAGTCCAGAAGAAGAATGTGTGAAACGTGACAGCTTTCCCACTTGTGTTTGCAAAGATCTGCTTTCCAATAGAGCACCCTTTTTTATAACAAGCCAGTGACCAGGATGTTTCTGATTTCCTCTTGCAACACAACAACAAGCATTTTTCGTTTGTTTTTGAGCTTATGGACATTATGTTGGCTGGCGAGGACCAGTCACAGACCGATCAGCCGAACAGTCTGGCTGAAGGTCCCACCGTGTAAATCTAAATCTAAATCTGCCTACGATCTAGATATACGATACCCGATCTAGATATACGGTATACGATATCTAAATCTGCCTACGATCTAGATACACGATATACGATCTAAATCTAGATCTGCCTACGTACTAGTAGTTGTTTGCCTGCTCCCCAAGGGCTTTAAAGAAAGATTTACGCTTGCCATGTGGCCGCGTGCATTAAGAAAAGAGCCCTCCACTGACTCCCACCGAAGAAGGCATCTTATCCTCCAAGGGCTTTTACTAAAAGCTTTGTTCCAATGCTTCTGGTTGGGTGGACTCACTGTTAGTGTCAGCGCTGACTGTTGGGTCTTTCTTTAGTGCATGCTGGGTCTTTCTTTAGTGCGTGCTGTTGTCCAGCATAGGCTCTTACTTTTTACAAATAGCACGCCTAGTGGTAACAAGCTTGTTGGCATTCTTAAAAGAATGGGCATAAAGTTTGCAATGATGGCAATTTGATGATCTAGTCCCAGTTGTTTAAACTGGTCAAGGGTAAGCTCAGTGTAACAAGTCCCACCAAGTCCAGAAGAAGAATGTGTGAAACGTGACAGCTTTCCCACTTGTGTTTGCAAAGATCTGCATGCTGCCGATGAGCCGTCTCCAACTGTTGCCCATGCCTCGTCATCACAGTATTTAATGTCTATCAAATGTACGTGCCGCTAGTTTGCACTTACTTGATGGGGTTGTCTAACGCCGCGTTAGTCACCTGCGGTAGGTTGGACCTTTGTGGAATGCCGTGCCTGAGTTCAAGCTGCGTCAAGGGCTAAGAATTCCCCTTCCTTATGAACCAGCTTCATTTTGTGTCCCCGTGTGTGAGTCATCAGCATGCTCCAGTATATAATGACTACCAGCAGTTTTGTGGCCAGACAAGGCAAAGCAAACATATGGAGAATAGAATGAGAATAGTTTCTTCTCCCTCAGGCTTCCGCGCATTCAAAAATATATTTAAGAGTAAATACAATTGCCAAATTGCAGTGCACTGTTCTGCAGAGAAAGAACACCAAAGTAAATATGAAGTTCTAGATTAGCAACAGTATTCTGAGCACAACCTTTATGGTTGGCTTGAGCCAAACAGCAAATAACTCCCCAAATTTGGATGTATCCGTCTGGACCAATGCATTCAATCAGTGCAGCAGTGCTAGAAATGCATGTCAAATGAAGTATCCTCTATGCATACACATGTAAAGCAAAGACACTTGGCCCGGTACATAAGTACACACTCAACATGAATTGTGCGTGTGCATGATTCTTAAGGGCGTGTCCTAGACAACTGGAATCAATGAATAGACACGTACAGCATAGAGAAGGACAATAAGCACAAAGAGTGCCGGACAGAAGACACTCAAGCGGGGCAGGCTACAGACAAGTACAAACAAGCAGCTGATATTGGTTCGATCCTCTCGTGTACAAATAAGAACGCATGTATGAAAGTAAGGGAAAAGGATCCAGCATGTTTTTCTTATTAAAGAGCCAGTCCCAGTCTATGCTAGGACACGTGAGCTTAACAAAAGGTAGGACATCCTAGGTACAGATGCCCGCGAGAACATCAGAAAAAGATCCCTGCCCTCTTTCTATCCTGTTATCACCTGTGCCAAAGGCTAAGACACATGCCAGTCTAAGCCTTGCGACGATAGACTGTTGTATAAGTGTGTTGATGGCTACCAACGTACAAAGTTGTGGTAACATGCAGCTCGTTGGGGCTCACCAGCCTGCAAGGCAGAAAAAGCATGAGAATTGCTCATAAATTGCTAGAGAGGAGCAATGGATAAGTCTTTTGGCAAGCGGCAACATCATCAGAGTATCAGAACATTGCCCTACCAGGCTTGAGGTGCAGTGTTGGGGAAGGCAGTGCCTTCAAGGCACATATCGATAAGGAAAAGCCGTTGTTCCACACACGCATGTGTGCATGGCATGCACTGCATGCACACAAACCCACAAATCCACACACACACACACATTGCAGCCATAATGTGCACAATGGGAGGCTCCTGGAGGCTCCTCAATAAATTACAGAAGTTGCACTCATGAAAATATCATAACATAGAGGAATCACAGAAAATTTTAAGCCGGACACAGCAATGCTGCACGTGTCAACCTCTCACAGGTGACAGCCTCATTCGCCAATCCTATATTTGGCAGCTATCTTACCATGAAGCAACCCGTATACGGCAAACTATGCTTTTTCCTTGCCAAGCACACAACTTTTACATCTAAACAGGGTGAGCGGGAAATGCAAGCAAATCAAGGCATTAAACAAACGTGTTTGTAGCAAAGGCAAAGCACAAGCTCTTCTTCAAAATGCCTTGAGAAACGGCTCAACATCTTCGTCATCTTGAATGTGCCTGGAGGTGCACTTGCTGCATGTACTTTTTGTTACACACCTTTCCATCACAGATCTCCTGCCACTGATAGCATGGCTCCCAAACAAATAAATGCCCACGCCAATCACATACCTTAGCACATCTTGACCACGACCTGGATAGGGCTCACCCCATTGCATGTCCAGCTCAACACTCCCCCCCTCGAGTATTCTGCACCGGCCTGTGTGCTTGCCTGCATGCACCCATGAGACCCACAGCAGGAAAAATCTTCAGCAAGGGCTCTACAAGACTGAGTGCATGAGCATCAAATAGTTTTTTAGATACAATAAGGGGAAGATAACAGGTCTAAAATTGCCATGCAAGCATTCAATCTTGCAGGCATACATGTCCGCATCAACTGCAACCATTGAATATTATTTCGTCAAAAGATACCGCTGTGTGTGTACGCGCAAGTGATATGTCATCTGCCTCACGCACACCCTAATAGCACAGTGCTGCCATGTGCTGCAATATATTAAATACATATGTTTGGTTCATAAGTCACCTCTCCTGAGGTCTCTTCTCTTGCAGAGTACCGCAGCCCCAGACAGCGGGTAGCTCTCCTTCACCTGTTCATAAGAAACAAAGCACACAAAACACTCAGGGGTGGCTTATCAGTATTGCTGTACGCTCTGAAGGACGTTACCCAGTTTGCACCCAAAATTTATCCGTCAACTGCACAGGACCAATGGGTGCATACCAAAGCAGCAGCCTAAAATGTCTTTTCATTCGTCCACCCAAAAACTTGTTGCTGCAAGTATTCATAAGCAGCATGGATAATAATGCTGACGACAATTGCCCCCATGGCTGCTGAAGCCGCTGAAGCAGAACAGCTGGTACCTTGAACCATGAAATGATGGAGAACACAGCCATGTCCAAGCAACCAGGGCCTCCACCCTCGCCTGTTGTGATGTGGAACTCCACGCCTTTGATCAGGTTTATTGCCAACCTACAGAGGGCAGTGCAGGTTACATTTGTATGTACAACCATTACGACAGCACTTTAAAAGGACAGCTTTTATGGACTTATAAGTCTAATTAGTGCGGCAAGAATTAATAAATTTGGTCCTTTGGAGGAAACGCACTCAGCACCTGTCTCTATTTCTTGAGTTTCCCTTCGAGGAGGCTTGTCCAGCGATGATTCCTTCATGCAAACATAGGGAGCATGTGCCTCCTGCTTGTCTGCGTGCCTCGTTCCTTTTCGTGCTTTGATTCCCTACAACATTGGCCACAACTGCTCAACGCATGTGGCTAGTGAGGACAGCAGTCATGCGTCTTGAGTGAGTGAAGGCTTTTTTTATATATGCACTCTTCTGTTTACCGGTATGGCACTCACCGCACGAGTCCTCCCAGTTGCATGAGGTCGCACGCCTCAGCCATGCTCTCTGATTCTGGCGCCTGCACATACATGTGCAATTCCTTTATGCAGGCATACCTGAAACATGCAGTGCTGCTATAGCAAGATAAGCACAAGTGTGCGTCTTGAGTAGGCAGGCATGTCTGGAGGATGCAGAGCTGTGTGCTGCTACAACCCGGTGCCCAGCAGCACGATTCACACTGACCTTGATCCACACTCCATTCAGAAGAGTGTTCGGAAGATGGTGAGTAGGCGGAGGTGCGTTGACACTCCTGAGTTGCCCCTGGTGCTTGCCTGTGCTCTTGGAGGTTAACAACAGATCGGCCACTTTGGCGCCTGTTGCTGCTGCCAGTGCCAGATGGATGCCAGCCAGGGCAACCTTGGTAGCTGTTTCCCAGTCTCGCTGATAGAAGCCAAGAGCCGCTGCTGACACCAAGCCAAGCACGGCTAGGAAAACAGCGGGGAGGATATATCTTGGGCTCACGCGTTTTTTGGCAGACAAAGGGCTGTCTACAGTGCTGGCCGACATTGGCAGAAGGGATGCGGCACCTCGCTGAAACTCATACTGAGGCTGCCTCTGTTTCCTCTTGCCCAGGAGCAACGCAGCTGCAAGGGCTGTGGAGAGGAGGGTGAGTGCAACTGGATGCATCTTCCACCTGTGTGGAACTCTCAGCAGCTCAAAGCTGGGCTATCATGATTGCCTGCATGTTCATTTAGGCAAGGATCTATCTCTGCTGCAACAGCATATAGGCCAGCAGCAACTGAAGAAGTTGCTCGTACTCATGTCATGAAAAAACGATCTTTGTGGCGTTCCCATGCATATGTACAAATTATTTTAAAAATTTATAACACAACTGCAGCGGGAAACAAAGTCAAACATTTGCACATCAAAAAGCTCGAAAACTCATCCATTTGCACTGTTTTGCCAGTGAGGCAACGACTTATCTCAACAGTGTGAAGAAATATGTTGCAATTCGTGAGCAGAGGTCTGTCAGGTGTATTAATACAGGGTAGAAGAATCATTTTCAACAAGGAGGTGAAAAGTCCTTGCACCATTGCAACAGACAAGAGCTTAGGTCCAGGGAAGCACAATTTTGAGGTGGGCAAGATTGCACGAACACACACGCGCACACATACGCACACACACGCGCACACACACACACACACACACACACACACACACACACACACACACACACACACACACACACACACACACACACACACACATACACACACACACATACACACACACATACACACACACTTGCACACACAATGCACTCGAGTTGAAGAGCTCAAGAAAGGCAAACATATCTTCTTCCTGCAAATGGTTCAACATAACAGGTTGAATTCATAGAAAAGGATGGCCGAACGTCAGTGGGCTGGATGTCTTGTCCTCCACCAAGTCCCTCATTCTACATGACTCCACGGCACACAGACAAGAACGATATTTATGTGTCTATGGGTAAGGTATGAGTGAGGGTTTACATGCCTTGCTTCTTTGCTCATGTGCTCTTCCCCTATCTTCACATCCACGCTTCTCGTCTGGCTCCAATGCTTTTAACAACGTGCAGCGGAACTAGAGGAAACAGACTTGCAGAATTTGAATGAATTCCGTTTTACAGGTGGAGCAGGCTTTCTATATCCAGCGCAAGTTCCTAATGGAACTGGGGTGACCTATGCCAAGGGAGCCAAGGTTTTAACCGAGCTTGATTTGGAAGAGAATGGCAAGGGTGAGGACAAGGCTGCAAGACAAAAAGAACTTGTAATAAACAAACAATTAACGTGCAATACATCTGCTTCTTAAAGCTTCGACCAGGGAATGTGGTGCAAGTAGGGTGGCTGCGGCAAACTCGTGCTTTTTAGAATTCATACAGCTTCTAGGTGCTTTCCAAAGCTTACGCACTCTGCCTTCAAACGTGGCACTAATTCTTCTTGGTTTATATTGAGTCTTGGTACAAAATATTTTTTGATGAAAATGCACATGTATGTGGGTCAAGGTACAGCCACAATTTTTGCCCTTTCCTCACTAAATTTGGGCTCAGCATGGAATTTTTGGTGTCTCATTCACTGTTCATCTATGCTGAGAGGAGTGCCACCATGTGTGAACTCGCCCAATAAGCTGAACTCTTGAGCGATACAGGGCATGCACTCAGGTGACAATGTGCAGTGATCAGCACTAAGGATGAAGGGGTGCTTGAAAATAAGAGCAGCTGACCTTTTTGTTTCCATATCAATTGGATTGTCAAGATTGGAAAGTTTCTGCCAGGTGTTGCGCTTTGGTAGCTGCTGATAAGTTCCGCTTCCAATGAGCAGCTTTTGGTGCATGCACAGGTGCATTTACTTTTTTGCCACTGCTTGCTTTACTGCGTACTTCCTCGGATTAAAAACTGTGCTTTAACTCATCTTTCTTTAATATTCATAGGCCCATCTTCTGCTGCACCATAAGGTCACATTCTTTAAACCTGCTGACCACGGTTGAGAATTGGTGTAAATCAATTTTCCTTCAACATGGAGATAGCTGAGCACAATATCAGCACTTGGCAAACGGGCATCTTAATTGACACCACATACTGCTCTGTGCTTCAGACCTGACGCGCCTGCACTCGTTTCCACATATTTTTTGCCTCAGGAACAGTGCGCTTCTCTGTGAATGGAACATTTGCCGGGAAGACCGATTGGACTTGGGGTCCTGTTGCATACCCTGCCATCTCCTGTGAAAATGGGGTGCTTGACTGCAATGTGAACCTTCCTTCTTAAAGTAGCTCCAGCAATACAATGTTTTTTTAAAGATGCCGCGCGGCCAAGTGTTGCACATGTGGCATGGTTTTGGATGCATGGACAGCTTGTGTACCCTGGTGGGGCTTGTTTCGGTTTCCTCTGTGCTTTGTGTGCCCGCCTCCGTGGGCAGAGTCGCCTTGTTTGTTATGCCTTCCTCCCACATTGTTATCAGACGTCCTTGCCCCTCTTTGCCGCTCTATTTTTTGTCTGCCCATGTTACAGATGAGGAGTCTATTCGGCCTTCCAGCTTGCATCCCTAGCCTTTCAAAGTTGTGCCAATCTCCTGTACACAAGTTAATCCTCATTGCTTCGCCTGGTGTTTGACCTTCGTCCCCTCTACTTGCCTCTTCTCCAATTTGATAAATGTGGTTTACATAGCACTTTGGGCCAATGCTCTTCCTCCCTTTTGGTGTATAACGTATTAAATGTCCCTTATTTTTCTCCTTGAAAGAACGAACAGAAGAAAGAGGAATACTACCTAGGCAGAGGAAACTTTCCCTACTAGGGATGTAGTAGAAAAGAAAAGAAAACTGAGATGTAGTACATCAACTTAATTTCTATTTTTAACTTCATATTTTCTAGGGCATTCACAAATGAGCAAGCTTGCACGAGGGCTAGAAGCATGTCTGAACTCATGGCTGGCAATTCACTGGACCTGCGATAAGGGAAAGAAGGAAAGAGCTATTTAGCTGTGCTTGCCTGGAAGAAAAAAGGCTCTTATGGATAACACAAATATCTCATTGCCTGATGCCAAGGACCCTTTCCACAACTCCTTTTGGTTATCCGTCAAACCTCCCCGAGGGCACTCCCATAATGCCACACCCCTTTAGCTCACTAACTTGAAAGATAAGCTCAAAACACACATGCATAACAAACACAAACTTGGCTCTGCTGATATATCCAGTTGCTATTACACAAGCTGGCAGCAACCCACACAACCCCCATCTCGTAATAGCAATACCAGCACAGGCTTACTTAAGCCATCCCCTAAACTTGCTAACCAAAAAATTAGCAATTACTTTTGGAGCAACCCCAAGATTACCCTTAAACAACAAATAAACCTCCTCAAGTACCGCACTGGCACAATCTACATCCAGAAACACGCTGGCAGGTTCAATCACACATCTGGGCCCGCCAACTGCCGACTATGCGGCAAGTTGGACAGCATCAATCACATTGTCCTCGGATGTTCACACCCAACATGCCAAGGGATATTTATAAACAGACACAACAATGCCCTCAGTCTCTGTTGTGAAGCCCTCAGCAAAGGTGCACATGGCTCATCCCTTGTTGCAATGGATGCTTGCTGTAGGGAAAAGCTCCAAGAACAAGGCATTGAGGTCCCTGAAAACATCTCCAGGGAAATTCCTGACTGGGATTTTCCCAATGGTGCTGGCCCCTCTGCCCGACGCCAAAGCCGTCCTGATGCTGTCTTTGTGCGCTCTATCCCAGGGAAAGCAACCCATCTCGACCCTAAAAGGATACCTGCTCAAGAAAGGGATATCCACCTTGTGGAACTCAAATACTGCCCAGATACAAACCCATTACCAAGCCTACAAAAAGCTGCTGACCAGCATGCTGGTTCCATTTCTAGACTTTGCACCCCGTAGTTTCAGAAACCCAAACAGAAATAATAAAGTGACCTTGCACACCATCTTACTTGGTGTAGCAGGTACTATAATGACTACACCATCACTCCCCTGCCAGTGGTTGAGCTGGGTCTTACCAGACATAACGCAGAAAAATTAGCCTCTCAATTAAGTTGCCATGCACTCCAATCATTAACAAGAATTATAAACACCAGGCACTCATTATACTTGCAGGGTTCTTCTGGCAGGGGCATCACTGGGGGGGAGGCAGTTCAGAGCAGGAGGAGGAGAGTCTACGCCCGCAGGCGCATGGCTGACAGCAACCCGCCAGACCCTCATTAGTTATTCTTCATTGGTTCATAGCTTAGTTTAGACTGGGCCAGTGAGCCTCCTCGGTGAGGCCCTATCTAGCTTGCTAGTTAGGGGACCTTTCCTTAATGCACGCAGCTAAACCTGGCTTGCGTAGAATTTTCTTTTCTTTCTTTTGGTTACTAGCAGTAGCCCGTGCCTGATCTTGGTGACGAGAGTTGAGAGGAGTCTTCTCAAGAACGCGTCTGGTGCTAGAAAGTTTATAAGCAAACTGGACAGAATGGGCATGAAGCTTCAGAGCAAGCCTGGTGGCTGTATGAGTGTCAAGACCAAGCTCCTTAAGAGGCTCCAGAGTGTGGGGGGTGTAGATGGCCCCTCCCACACCTAACAGAGTGATATGGAGGGTGACTTGAGCTGAGGCCCTTGAGAGATGGATACATAGGTCGCGGTGCTGTTGCTTGGAGGCCTCAAGCTGGTTCTTGGGCCGGGTGTGTTCACAGCATTTGACCTCCACGAGATGGACGTGCCTCTGTTCCGGAAGGAGCTGACTAGGATGACGAACCTTGGAAGGAGGTGGAGTGGCTGTGGCTGGCGCTGAGTGCTCCCTGTTCCCCCTGCGCCCCCCTCTACTAGGGAGAAGTAGTACTTCTCAATGGATAATGAAAATGGAATGGAAAAAAAATAATGGATGGGAATTGGCACTCTTTTCATTGGAACAACTAAAATTGCATCAGGGCGACTAGGAGTGAGCCTGTATTATATCATCCACTGTCGTATTACAGCAGTCCTCGGGCATCGGTGTATGGGAGGCACCAACCTGGAGGTTCGAATTCGAATCCAAGGTCAGACTGGGAAGGCTCACATTGGGACCCCTTTGGTGGGAGTCAATGGAAGGCTCTTTCCTTGATGCACGTGGCTGAACGGCAAGCGTAAATGTTTCTTTCTTTCTTAGTCTTTGTTTGTAAGGAAAACCACGAAGGAAAATCTATTTAGGGAAAGTTCTATGTGTTGTGTGTTTAGGGATTTGCAGGTTCTGTAAAGCAAGACAATCTGCGCTGCCTCCATGGAGGCAAGATCTGCCCCAAGAGGGCTTTTTCTAGCACCTTAGAGAGGAGTTCTGCTAGCATTATTATGGCGCTCGGTTATCATGTTTGACATGTTGAAGTTTGACATGATGAAGTGTTACACCCTGAAAAAGTGTAAAGGGCACTGTCTGGCTCCCCACAGATGGGAAATTGTAGGCTGGTGGACGCTATTAAGCACACTGCATGTTTTTGATCAAAGAGGGTACCTGCAAAGAGGTTGGAAATGTGGATTAGGTCGGTAAAATTGTTTGTCAAGTCTTCTACAGTCTTTCTGAGCCAATGTGTCTCCTTTTCTTTAATTGATGTAGGGAGAGCCTCTCCGAGTGAGTTTCCTCTGCCTATGCAGTTTTTCTTTCTTTTCTTTCTTACAACTTTGGTTGCAGGTTTGTTCCCAAGAGAGGTGAGCTTCTTGGTGCCTTTGGCACTGTTTGGTTTTAAGGTCCTCCAGGAAGATAGTGGCCTCTGTGTAAGCTGGATTGAGTTCTTGCAGAGCCTTTTTAAGTTCTATTTTTAATGCATTGCCAAATATTGCAACAGTGTGAGATTCGTGCGAAATGGTGTATTACAGCTGACCCAACAACTTGCCAGGCTGATGGGAAGAGCACGTGAGCATGTGGCAAGTCGAAGAGAAACTGGAAATACAAAAAGGTTGAGGAGAAAAACTAGAGACCAGGTAAAAAAGAAGTATCTTACTTTCTGCAACCTCCAAGATCCTGAGTCCTTCTGCAGGATGCAGAATGTGTATAGAGCTCAGTAATTCCTAGGTTTGACTTTATGTGTGGGATCAAATACAGGTCATCACGTACAATGACTTTATTGAGACAAGGTGGATCGAATACAGGACCAAATTTGCAGGTGTGGCAGGAAGTGCAGGTGGATTTAAGCTCGGAGGGCAGAATGATGCCACCAATCCTGCCAAATGAGTTAATATTTTTGGCATCTCTGCCAGTGGCTTGGCCATGGTCCAAGGCTTCCTCTTTACAGGGTGAGAGGTCATTGGAGAGAAGAACATTTTGGTATTTGATGCTGCAGGCAAAGGAAATAGGTTAGATTGTGTGATAGACAAGTTATCCTGTGCTGTTGCATTCACGTCCCCAACTGTAATGGGTGTGCAGCACTTTGGAAATTCGTAATTGATAACCTTTGAGAACAGAAGCACTCCTGCCGGCCAGGATTTGAGACTAGGACTTGCAGCAAAACGAAAGTGCTATGCCTGCCAAAAAAGGGCCGCATGTATTAAGGAAAGCTTCCCTAGTTAATTAGCAAGCTAGCAAGGGTCCCACCTGAATTGTTCTTTTTTTCAGCTTTATATTGAAGGGGACGTGCGGCACTCAGGGTGAGCGTGCATCTCGTTTCTTGGTTCATAAGCAGATCATTCTACTATCTACCAAATATCTAACAAATGTTAGGAAAAAATGCTTGGCAATAGCAGAATCCAAATCTTACATACAAACTGCTAGAAAGTTCTCCTCCATAATTGTTGACCAATAACGCATATGGAAGCAAGAAAAGCAAATAATGGAAAAGAAGACCCTTCTAAAGAATCTGGCTGCAATAAGAAGAAGAGCTCGTAAGGCTTCCAGCATCAAAAAGGATAAAAAGAAAATCTAGAGCCAAGCAAAGGATTGGGATTGATATTAAGGGCTGTTAAACATATACAGGCAAGATTTTGGCACCCATAGCAACAGGGCTTGAGAGAACAGAAAGAAAAAAAGACTATGCAGTCCGCAGCGCTGAGATCACTGGCTTTGTTAAACCTTTTTAGTTGCTGTATAATTTACCCCAAGGTGATTGCAGGAGACTCAGCACCTCAATTGTACCTGTAATTATTGAGGGCAGCAGCTGCTTCTGCAATGATTCCTAATACGGGGAGCCCTGCTACCTTTGCCAGCCAACGAAGGGCTTGCACATTGCCTGGATTGGTCCTTTGTGGATCTGGCCGCCACCAAGCAGCCTCCTTTTCGGCACAAGATGCCCTCTGTTGTGCGCGCCTGCCAGCATGGGGATGCAGCAAAGGCAGGAAAAGGGGGGAAAGCAGGACTTGCTACGTGGCAGACTTGCAACGCCACTGGCATATTTATTTTGACAGAAGCCGTGAGCATGGAATGGCATTGAAAACCGACTGGAGGCAGGAAAGGAGGGTGGCAAAAGGACATCGGATAATGCATTATTTGCACATCTCTGAACAGGAGGCTAACAGATCCCAAGCGCATTGGCGTTCACCTTCACATGCAAATGTGAGTAAGCAGGATAGGACTGTACATTGCATGTCTCAAATGGCATTTCGAGGTCAATCTGACTGGTGCTGGGGAGTAGGTGCCATATGGACTGGGTTAGTATTGCAACATGCCCTTGAGCTTTTGTGGTGTCCTTGTGCTCAATGTGGGCCAACAGTGGGTTGCAGTGTAACTGGTTTACTGTAATGACTAACACAGCAATATAATTGCCTCACATCCCTTTGGACCGACTTTGAGCACTTAACCAACACAAAACACACGGGGCACCCGTTCGCACCTGAAGGCATCAGCACCAGCTGGCTTGCCCTGCTGCAAAAGGCGGCGTCTGTTATTGGCATCTGCCGCCTCAGTTAAGACAGTGCCAACATTTTGCGGCAGCGTCTCCAGGCCTTTTAGAGCGCTGCTGCAGGAAAGGAGAGCAGAATGCATCCATAAAACATACAGTGCCACTGTCCCTGATCATGGACAAGCAAACCCTGCCTTTGTGGTGCAGGGCGAGGTGACACGTCTGCTGGAGATGTGTCATTCTTGAAGCATCTGTCACAATGAAACAACTGTGGCACCCCCAATAATCCAAGGTGTGCAAAATACCTTGCAGCTGCATCTCCCTGCTGTTGCTCAGGACTTCCTGATGCTGGGGCCAAGCCCTGTTGCGCAGAAGACGCTTGGACATCTGGTGGCTGTGGTTTAGCCATTTCAGGCGCCGCATCAGACCCATCTGTATCCTCATCTCCAAGCGGCTGATCAAAGAAAACGTCCTTGTCTGTCAGCCGAGCCAAGGTACCTTCAGCGGGAGTGCTGATAATGCTGGAGCGGGAGACAATTGCTGTTGTGTTGGCGTAGGCAATTGCAATCACTGCGTGCATGTATGTGTGTGTATGTGCGTGTTGGGCAAATACGTGCGTGCATATGCTTAAATGTTCAATACATTCTACCATTGCTCTTGTGCACACCCAAAAGTCTTTTAACGAGTACCTAACTAGTCTCACAAATATTCAGCAGTGAGAGCTACAGAGAAAATGGAATGCCACACCTGTATGGAACTTCTACCTGCATTCCAACTGCATTTAACATTTTGATGATGATGTCTTTAAGTGTTTTTTTCAGCTCCTATCCAGAATACTATGATGCATGATGTGATAAGTGTCAAATTTAGGGTTAGCAAGTACTCTAAGCCTGGAAAATTTGAAGTTGAATGCTGTATGGAACACATTGCATACCGGTATTAAGAATGTGGGAAAAAGCTGCCAGGAAGATTTTCTGAAGGGAAGCAGAGCTTATGGTTCAGAGGTCCACCAACGCTCTTAGGCGTTTACACTCAGCCAAACCACTAATTATCCCTTCTGCAATAAATGCCGGATGCACCATGGCTTCATACCTTAGATTGAATTTGACCTGATTGAATTGGTTAAATATTTTTTTGAAAAACCAAATTATCTCCCCATTTTGTGTAGCTTAGATTCAGTGTAGCGCAGCGTTCGCACAGAGGTAATTTCCTCAAAACTTCTTATGCAAAGTTGTGCATATATGTGCCTCCTTTTCCTCATTTGATGTAGGACTGTTCTCATTGCCTACACAAGTATCCTTCTTATTCGTTTCCTTTTGTGCTTCTGTAATCATATGCTTATAATTCATGAAATGTTTTGGGGAAGGCGCGGTCAGGCAGGCCCAACGATTGCCCTGAAATGAGAAGTGCTCCCTATGCTTCTCCCCCAAGGTGTGAAGAAAATAAACCACGCCTGGCAATGGCAAGGACAGCAGCACAGCAAGAAACGCAGGTGAATAGTTTGCAAACGAGCCTGCAGCCAAGTGAACAGGGTACATACTGTTTCTATTGAAGGTGCAAGCAGCCATGTTAAATTGTGGTTATTGCTGACTGACTGACTGACTGATGATTCGGAATTATCGCAGAGCCTAGTGTGTGAGGTGTGGCCTGCATTTAAGTGAGATTGTTATATTGGATGCTCTCTCAGAGGATCCTATTCAACCAAAGTATTATTCAACTAGTGTAACCTGCTTCAAGAACAGTAAGTATGCAGTAACAGTGATTCAGCGTGAAGAAGCACAATGCATGCGCCCTTTCTCTGTGCTCAGGTATGTGCACACACCAGGGTCTTCATCTGGGGGCAGCCGCATGGCTGTGGAGCCTCTCACTGGCGGGGCATCATCATCAAAGTAAATGTTGTAGCCAGTGTCCGGATGCACGCCCTGCATGTTGCAACACGTGCGCTTATTAGTGTGCTGCCAGCAGATCAAGAGCTGCAATTCCAAGGTGCATCAAGTCGCTGCACATTAATGGCTGGTGCCAAGTAGTGGGCTCTAGCCTAAAGAGAAGGGCAGAGGCAGCGACAGCATGGCATGCGCAAGAAAGGCTTGACGCTCTTGAAGGAAAGAGCACCTACCCTCAGGGCAGCGTTCCAGAACATGGCGCCCACCAAGGGTCCTCGCGTTCGTTGTGCCACTTTCACCTGGGCGTACGGTCTCAGAGATGATGAAATGCAGCGCTGCAGTTGCTGGTTGCAATTGCATTTGGGTGTTTGCATGTTAGGCCTGGGCATTTGCTGCACCAACCTGGTAGCAGACACGCACCTCGTCAAACGCCATTGCAAAAAGGGCATCACGTTCAAGCTCAGAGAAGCGCCTAGAGGGACAACACGAGTGACCAGCGGTAAGATTGGACTGGAAAAGTTGATAGCACTGGTGAAAACTGTCATTGACAGAAGGGAAAGACCAACTTGATCGCAATGCAAATGAGCTTACTTACCCTAGCAGAATGTTGAATTCCTGGAGCAGCAACGGCTTCTTCAGCATCACCGCTATGCGTGCATGGGCCTCAAGATAGACTTTAAAGAAAGCCATGTACGAGTGCCATCCCATGAGGCGCCAATCCTGAGATTGCAAGGTGTCAGCGACTGATGGACAAGGTGTAGGAGTTTTAGATCATGTCAGAAGCATGACAGGATGCGCATTGGTTAAGCTCTAGCAGCATACTAAACCTTTTGTAGAAAGGGCTGTTGCTGAGTAACACACACACTCGTGTAATGCATTTAACTATAAGCAAAGAGTACCTCATCAGGCACACCCTCTGTTTGTCTCCAGTAGAGATGCATGGTCAACACGTCCACGGCAGGGAGCATGCCCTCCTTTACCCAGTCTGCGGTTGGTGGCAAGAAACACCGTGAAATCATAAAACCAGAGAATGGAGGATACAAAGGAAGATAGGGCAAGCAGTTCCTAGAAACCGCACCTTCTCCCTCACATGCACTCCCAGCACCTACGAATTGAGCATCGCATAGGCAAGGACCAACCTGAGAAAAGTACCCAATGACAGAGGCAAACACAAACAAGGCAAACATAAAGATCAACCAGGACAGACTCAAAAAATGGTGAACAACTTTGCCGCACACCTGGGTTCAAGGGCTTGTTCTCTGCGTCATCCAAGCCAAAAAAGCCTTCCGTTCCCAGCATCACCAGCTGCTTGGGCGCTGCCACTTTCAGTGCATCACTCATCTCAAGCAGCCATGTGAAGTGTGCTTGCTTTTCTGCAGGCTGAGTGCAACCTGTTTCATTGGATATGCCACTTCCTGTGAGTTCATTCAATCTTGTGGTTTGTACCCATGAGCAATTATAGTATAAGGCTACAATACAGCAAATGAAGAATGAAATTACGTAGGTTCAGAGGAAAATCCCCATACATCAATTAAGGAAAGACACATTGGCCTAAAAGAGCCGTAAGTCCCCTCCACTACAAAGCAGGAACAAAAAGGGCTAGTCGGGATCTGGAGGGTTGCCAGAGGCGCCCGGCTCCAGGACTTGGATGTGAGAAGCATTCTTGTTTTCAATGGCACGCCTATCGGTAACAAGTTTGTGGACGTACTTTACAGCATGTGTGTGTGGAGTTTACGAGCAAGCTTGCTGGCTTGTTGTTGGTCAAGGCTTACATTTTTGTCTTGTGTCTTCATCGCAACAAGTCCCACCGACACCCAGAAGGGTGGTGCGTAATGTCACAGCTTTCCCACTTATATTCTTGCAAGGTCAGCATGACATCACACGATTATAATCCAGGCAAGAAAGCTTATGTCTTTCGCCACAACCTAGGATGCCGAACCAAGGGGACAACATGAGTTGCGTCCAGCAGATGGAGTCTGCATTTACTGCTACCTCTGCTATGCTGGCATGCTTAATGTGGCTTACCTGGACATCGAGGCTCATTGCACACATCTGTGAGTGAATCAATAAAGGGGCACGTTTAGCACATTTATGACCAGAACAATCGTTGGACAGGTTTCCAAGGAAGAGCCTTTAAGCAGGCAGCAGGGTGCAAGAGATCATAGCCCAGTGACACAGAGGTTGCTGTAAAGCTTGGGACCACATAAAGCCTGGCTTGCAGACTCAGCATCATGAATCACGATCAATCCGGCATCATTATTGCCAAATGGGACAAGGTCGTGATGCAGACTGGGATCCTACAAGGGTTACAAGGGAAAAAAGGCCTCAGTCAAGACGTTTGACTGCTAGCCTGTTCATAAATACACATGAGGTCATGAAGAAAAAAAGAAGGTTGTTGTTATCCTGGTTTAGAAAAGTATTGATATCCTGGGAATTCACATGGTGAATGGTGCCTAGACAGGACATCCTGTGGGAGATGTGGAGGTGTAGGAAAGAGAAGTTGTGCTCAAAAAGTGAGGCATACTTTTGACGGAGAGAGCAGACCTGGGGATTGGAGCATCTGAACAACACATGTTTTTCATCTTGTATGTCATCAGAATCACAGATATCACAGACCGGAGAAGTACTATTGGACCAAGTAGCCCGTTCAACTCGGAGAGCGTGTACCCGCAGCCTGAATCTGGCAGTGTTGCGAATGACATGATGGGGAAGATCCAAGTACATGTATTCAGGCATTGTATAAGGTGGGTGAATGGCATGTGCATTTCTGACAGGGAGAGCGCACCATTGATGGTAAGTCAGCCGCTTACTGTTGCTTACTCTTGGATCAGGGGCTGTGAATTGGTTCCAATAGCCCAGGTGTCTAGATCTCAGGTCCACCACAAATTGACTGAGGTTCACAGGGCCACAAGCCATAATTTGACGTTTCATCAGATCCGACTGGGATCCTACAGGGCGTTCAGGAAACAGAATCATGATTAACGTACCCCAGCCCATTATGGTAGGATCATCACGGTATCGGAGGCCGGTCAAAACGTTGACTCGGGATGTCAACGCCTTGATATGCTCTCTGCAATCACAAAGAAAGAGAGAAGATTCTGCACGTCCCTGGATTTCTTCCTCTCCTGCCTGAACTCGGAACATGCAGTCCGTCCTTATTGGTACCATGATAATCAACACCTGCTGCCATGCCCACAAGGCCTCATATGCAAACACACACACATGTCTGTGTGCATGCATCGAAGTTTACCAATTCAAATGCAACTATACTCCTTGTAGCCAAATTACTGTCTGTGCTTAGCAACATCTTAATTGCCTTCAGGACATGATCTGAGCTTGCTCTTGGCCGCTTAGCTAAAGCAGAGTTGGGTTGCAAGTGCATGCGTGTACCAACGCAGGAGGAAGAGTAAAAAATCACCTGTACAGGTAGCGTGCGCCAGGGCTTGCATAGAAATCTACAACATCTACGTCTGGCCCTTGCAGCCCCGCGCCCGTGGTGAAGGCCTGTGGAGCACATATTTCAGAAAGTGGCTCAACAACGGCTGCTTTCCTCAGGTTGCCTCTAGGCCAGTCCTGAATTATAGCATTCAAGGGTGCTTTTACCACAGCTCTAAGAACTCAGGTGCGCACCTTTGTGACAAGGAAACCCAATGGTTACTTTGATAGAAAGAAAGAAAAACTACGCTTGCCAAGTCCGGCCGCGTGCATTAACTTTGATCATGACAGCACAACTTCCTCACAATTCACCATCAAATCGCATCTTACCTCTGGGCCCTTATATGCAGGCCACAAGTTGCCAACAGCAAGAATCAATCGGATGCCATGTGCTGCAGCCTGATGGCAGCGGGCAGAAAGACTGTGGGTAAGGCACTGACTTTGAAAAAAAGGTGATTGAAATCTGCCATTGATGCATCTGTAGCTGCCCTGTGCGGGCGACTTTGCAATTGCTGCTCCTGTCAACAGGCTTCAGTGTTTTGATGCCGATGGAATGTATGCTCATGGAATGGAAGAACCTGCAGTGTTCTTGCAATGCCTACATTCCATGCACCCACCTCTGCTATAACACTATCTAGTGCTTGCATCTCATCCTCTGGATAGACCAGCTCAGGCCCAGATGCACCTTTAAGCACGGTGGGCGTGTTGTAGCTGCATGGCAGGGGCAGAAAGGCACCATCCGGCAACCCATTGCAGCTAAAAATGTATAGCACATTCAAATGAAAAATTTCAGCGTGTCTATGTGTGTGTATGTGTGTGTATTCGTGTGTGCGCACAAGCACTTGGTCCAATGCCAATTGTTGTGCTGCTGGTTGTGTCAGAAAACTCACTTGAAGGCCCAAGTCCGAATTACTCTAATCCCCAGCTCCTACAGGCAGACAAGGCTTGCAGGTAGTGCCATATTAGCATCCAATGAGATGCTGTTCTTTGAATACAGGCTCCGACAGCAAGTCATTGGCCTCTAGTGAGTGGATTTTGGACATCCATAAGCTCTGCTAGCAACGCAGTAGCAGCGCTGCTACTAGCCTTCGTAAGGCACAGCAGCCGCACTGGCACTTGCCTCTGCTCTGCCCAGGAGGATGCTCGGCAGGTGCTTCTTGTCGTCCCACACAGCATCGTCAAACAGTTGATATGCATTTGCCCCTGCTTCCGAGAGAGACGGAACACTCGAAGCTGTCAGTCAATACTTGCGCATGCAATTCAACCAGTTGCCTGTAGATGCTCGCAGGCACATCCCTGCTGCAGGCCACACATCAAAGCTCACCTGCAAAGTAGAAAGGCCTCCCCTTGTGCACCAGCTGGCCCCCCTGTTTCAGGATGAACTCAGAAGCGTCTGGCAATGGCGTTTGCGCTTGCACAGCCACCATTTTGGATAAGACGCTCGTCAGAAGAGCCAATAAAGACATCCTTTCCGAAAACATTAGGTGGCTTTCAAAGTTGCCCTGAGGTGTCGAGTATCATGCCTCTGGTGCTTTTAAGTAAGCAGTATATTTTTTTTTATCAAAATTTGCACCTCAGAATGGGGCTAAGATGATATGTTATGGCGTTTTGCATTTGAAATCTCAGCATAAGCATAGCTATTGCGATTGCGCAATTTATATTAAATGCAAGGAAAAACAACTGGGCAGCCCCCTCAACCCCCATCTTCTGATTAACTGCCTTCATTCAGCTTCCAAATCGTAGGACGCTTCCCACTTCTCAAATTTCAATGGCGCACATCTATTTTGGTTTAATGTCGGACGCCCCCTCCACGATCACAATGAGCTTCTTGGAAATTGCGAGTGTCCTGTTTTTTCAGGTCCGGACCTGATCCTTAGGATCCTTAGGCCTTGTTTGCCTCTAGAATGACAACCTGCCCGCCTTCCTCTCTTTCTTGACTTGTGGTTACAACAAACATGTACGCTTCCTGTTGCAGTTGTTCCATGGAAGACTTTCAGAGGCTGGAGCGCAGGAGGAGGGGAGGCTGAGCGCTCATGCCCTCTGATCAGTGGTGGACAGCCCGCCAGATCTTCATGTGTTTGTCATTCAAATTTTATTTGAGAATTGGCCAGCTGGAGCTGCACCTCAGCAAGATCTATTCTGAAAAGAAAATTTCATATTTTTAAGACCATAATGTATTTGCAAAAAGGAATATGGAAAGCCAACCCCAAATTTGGGATATTTAAATCGTTCAAGGCTTCCAAGGTGTACCACTTAAATGAGACACCCTCTATAATCGAAAGCATGCGGTTCGCTTCAAAAGGTCCACTAATCCAGTTTGCCCTCTCCCAGGCTGTCACCAATTAGGCAGCACACTCCACATGCTCTCAGGCTGCCAAAATCATATCATCTCCAGCATGAAAACTGAATGCCATGTGGAAGAATGATCATCAAAGCTCTTAGTTAAAGCCCTTGGGGAAAAGACTTGGCTAACACGGACGTAGGGAATGATGATAGGTTGGCACAGCACAACCTTCAAATCCCTGCACATGCATCAAACAGACGTGTACCCTCTTACCTCTTTCCATGTAGTTTTCCTAAGAGATCTAGACTCACCGTGACATCACCATCCTACAATATCGCACTGGCACCCTCTATAACCAAAAACATGCGGTTCGCTTCAAAAGGTCCACTAACCCACTTTGCCCTCTCACAGGCTGTCATCAATTAGACAGCGCACTCCACATGTTTTCAGGCTGTCAAAATCAAATTATCTCCAGCATGAGAACTGAACGCCACAATGTTGCTGGAAGAATGATCATCAAAGCTCTTAGCAAAAGCCCGTGGGGAGCAGGCTTGGTTAACATGGACATAGGGAGTGGTGATAGGTTGGCGCAGCACAACCTTCAAATCCCTGCACATGCATCAAACAGAATTATACCCCCTCACCTCTTTCCTAGAAAATTTCCTAAAAAATCTAGACTCACATCCAGCCGTCCTAATGCTATACTGATTACTCCCTATAAAGCCAAACCCACTTCTTCTCCTTCTACCTCCTGCTCACACCATCATGCGTTACGCAGCAGACACAACCCCACACTGAGGGCCACAACAGCCAACCGCGTGAGGCAACCCCACCAACTGAATGTAAACCAGCAGCATATGTGCACTTGATTGAAATCAAGTACTGTGAAGACACGAGGCCTGAACATCAGTTGGAGGCGGCACAGCGGCAGCATGCAGACCTCTGCAAACTCATTAATGCAAAAGTTGTGACTCTCCACACCATCCTTTTGGGTGTTGGTGGGACCTGCTACACTGAGCACACCCTTAACCAGTTTAAACAACTGGGACTTGACCACCAACGCGCCAACAAACTTGCTCGCAAACTTCATGCCCATTCTGTCATGTATGCCAACAAGCTTGTTACCACTAGGCGTGCTATTGAAAACAAGAATACTTCTTGCAGCCTGGTTATGGAGCCGGGTGCTTCCAATAACCCTCCAGATCCCCATTAGAGTCTTCTTTTTGTAGTTTCGTGGTGGAGGGTACTCACGGCTCTTCTGAGCCAATGTGTCTCCTTTTCCTTAATTGATGAAGAGAGAGTTTCCTCTGCCTACGTAGTTTTTCTTTTTCTTTTCTTTCTTTCTTTCGTGACATCAAGTCGTCCTGATGCTATACTGATTACCCCCTGTAATGCCAAACTCACTTCTTCTTCTTCTTCTTCTTCTTCTTCTTCTTCTTCTTCTTCTTCTTCTTCTTCTTCTTCTTCTTTCTTCTTCTTCTTCTTCTTCTTCTTTTTCTTTTTCTTCTTCTTCCTCCTGCTCACACCATGTGTTATGCAGCAGGCATGGCACCCCACAGAGGTCCAGCGTAGCTAACCATGTGAGACAGCCTCTCCAACTGAATGCAAACCAGCGACATGTGCACTTGATTGAAATCAAGTGCTGTGAAGAGGCCTGGACAACAGTTGGAGGCGGCACAGCGGCAGCATGCAGACCTCTGCAAACTCATTAGTGCAAAAGCAGTGACTCATCATACCATCCTTCTGGGTGTTGGCAGGACCTATTGTACTGAGCACACCCTTATCAGTTCAAACAACTTGGACTTGACCCTCAATGTGCCATTAAAATTGCTCGCAAAATTCATGCTCATTCTGTTATGTATGCCAACAAGCTTGTTACCACTAGGCCTGCTATTGAAAACAAAAAGAAAAAATGGGAAGACTAAGCAAGCCAGGTCTGGCTGCGAGCATTGATGAAAAGCTCCCTGGCAAGTAAGCTAGCTAAGGCCCCACCAAAGAGGCCCACAGACCCAGCCGAAACAAAGCAAGGAGCCGACAGGAAACAACTAATGAGGGTCTGGCGGGTTGTCAGCTATGCGCTTGCGGGTGTGGACTCTCCTCCTCATGCTCTGCACTGACTCGCCCCCAGTGACTCCCCTACCAAAAGAACCCTGCAAGTATAATGTATGCTTGTGTTTATGGTTTTTGTCATGGATTGGAGTGCATGGCAACTTAATGGAGAGGCTTGCTACGTTATGTCCGGTAAGACCCGCCCAGCAACGACACACTGCGTTGCTGGACCTGTCTTCTTTCTCTGCCTGCTGTGCTTCTCTCAGTCTGAACTTCGTGGTGGGTGGGTCATACAGTCTGTGCGCCAATGTGGCCCCCTTTCCTTAATTGATGTAGGGAGTGTTTCACTGCCTACGTAGTTTTTCTTTTCTTTTCTTTCAGTGGCAGTGAACTGTGGAGACATCTTAAAGGTGCCGAGACACTTTCAACACAATTTTTATGGGTGTGGGTGGGACAATCTGAAATGCCCACGACCTAGATCAGTTTAAAAACTGGGGATTGACCCGCAAAGGTCCACCAAACTTGCATGGAAGCTCCATGCCCACTCTTTGCAATGTGCGCACAAACTTACCTCTACCAGACGTGCCATTGAAAACAGAAACACTCATTAAAACTCTGGTGCCCTGGGGCTGCGTGCTGCCAGTCATCCACTAGCTTCCCCCTTATCCTCCGGTGAGGAAGACTCACGGCTCCTCTAATCAATGTGTCTCCTTTTCCTTAATTGATGTAGGAAGTGTTCTCACAGACTTTGTGTTTTTTCCCTGTTTCATCATTTCTCATGATTCCGGCCTGAATCCTCCTCATTAGTTCAGTCTCTTTCCCTCTCCTAGGCTAGCTGTAGCTAGTGTAGTTCTGAGGGACCTCTGGTGGGGCCCTTGCTAGCTTGCTAGTTAAGGGACCTTTCCTTAATGCACGCGGCCTGTGGCCTGCGTAGATTTGATTTTCTTTTCTTTTCTTTTCTTTCTTTTTTCTTTCTGCGTCGGAAAGTGTGATTTGGTCTGATCAGGACCTGATTCAGGCCAGCTGATTCTGATGTGCACCTGAATCAGAAGTGAGATCTGATCTGCACCTGATTCAGACCTGAATCAGTTTGAGACATACCTGATTCAGAACTGCCTTGTCTCAGCCAAGGTGCACATATTTTCTAGACGTCTGAATCAGTTCTGATGCAGACCTGATTCGGATGTGTTTGCACCTGAATCAGGGAAAGCTTTCCAGTAACATGGTTTTGTCCAGTCTGCAACCAAAAACAAAGTCTCAGAGCCTGCAGCATGACTAATTCCATCCTAGGGATATAGAAACCTTTCCCTTTGACAAACAGAGACACACCAAACCCCTTCAATGCCGCTGCTTTGATTGGAAACATCCGAGCCTGTTCTGAGTTAAACCAATCTGCAACGAAAATATTTTCCCTGTGTTTAATTTTATTTTTTTGCATTCAGAGATGGCCATGAATTGGATTCGCTGATTCAGTCAACCCCTAATTGTGGTCAACCCCCCCAAAAATGGTAACGCTTTTACATTTCATTTTTTCAATTCATGAAAATAAATTCCAATACTGGCGGAGGGACGCAAAGGTGCTGGCACCCACCAAGTCAGAGTGCCTGGGTTGCCCAAAGAGTAGCGGGCGGCCAATCCCAGCGCAGCAGCGCAGCAGGGCAGCAGCAGCAGCAGCCGATGCATCTCAGGGGGCACCACCACGCAAGCGGTTTCGACCTCTCGACAGGTTGCAGTCAAACCCGCCCGAGCCCCCCGACACCCAGTGCACCTCCCACATTAGGACTGCTCCGAGAAAGAGATTGTCATGGTGAAGAGGGTGAAGGAGGACTTGGGCGATGGTCAGGTGGCGATTGCTTTTGTGTAGGCAAAGGTGTGTTGACCATGGTGTGCTGGCCCTCTCATGCCATCTACACTAGCAGGAATTTCAGGGCAGGAAGTTCAACTGCAAGCCATTGTGTCTGTGTGATGCAGGTTGATGTGCGCAATGTGCGTGCGTGTGTTGCCATTGTGTTGTGTACATCCATTGACAAATATCTGCTTGTTAACTGCTTTTCTTTGGCATGATGCTGCTGCAGCTGCCATCAATGCACATGCCTGGGGACTTCACTGCCACGATGCATCAGGCCCTTGCTTCCACAAACCCATTCTTTGACCTGCGCAATAGAAAGGCTGTGGAGGTGAGTGCAGGAGCAAATCGTTTGCTTTCCCCATGATCTTTACAGGCAGGCGCTTGCTGTGAATGAAAATCATTTTAGTAGGGTTTTCTTTAAACTTTCTGTCTTGCTTGAAACTCCACAATCCTAGGCTCTTGCGGCAGTTTCAAGTGTGTGTGCGGAATGGAGCATGAGATTATCGCCTCCTGCACAACCAGCAGCAGGAGAAGAGTTGGTGCACAATGATACAGGTAGGCTGGTCAAGCTCACTGCAGCATTGTGGTGTGCAAGATGGAGTGCAAATGAACAAAAACATACCTACTTAGCTGGAGAAATGGCTCCTACAACCAACCGAGAAGTTAGTTCAGGTGGTTGTGCAATGCCTCCTTTGAAGAAGCTGGTGGCCAGCATTCTTAGTGCGCAAGGGCATAGCAAGCAGGAGGACCTGGAAGAGTTCCTCTGGTATGCCCAAAGCAAGGGACAGCTTCCAAAGTACCCTGGCCAGATGGGCGACCTGGCCCTCCTTGAGCACTACCTATCCCAATGTCTGGACCAACGTGCCAAGACGTGGCAAGTACACCTGCTTGATGATGTGATTTGTGAGGCATGCTAGTTCCAGTTGTCAGGACAGCTGGGCATGCCGAGTTGTTGTGTTCGATGTTGTAACATCTTAAGCGCAGGGTGAAGTCATAAATTTGAGGTGTTTCGTCATCAAAAGGGAACCATGTGCCTTTCCACTTGAGATAACCCCTCGTGATCTCCAGCAATCAGATTCCCCTTGATCTCCTGTCCCTGTGTGATTTTGTCAACACTGATTTGGCTCCAACTGCACAGGCTCCTGAAACCTGACATGTACATGCTTGCTCATGCAGAGAACCGTGTGGGTGAAGGCCTTTTCCCATTACTGGGGGTACCAGCCTGGAGTACCCCCACAGAGCATTAACAGAGAAATTTGCACGGAGGCTGCTCGGTAAGTGAGAGGTCCAGTTTTAATTAAATGTGCATGCCTGCCGCACCTGCAGTTCAAAGGAGGTTGCAACGAAGGTGGATGCTGGAGTGATAACCACATGCCCTGACACAGAAAATTCATGCAGAAATTATGAGCTGTTGCATTGCAAAGAAACATAGGTTGCCTGCATGTATGCACACACACGCACACACACACACACACAATCCAATACGCAGATGAGCATCACCAAGAATGCGCTCGCTTCAGCAAGGTTCGGGACAGACGAGCCTGCCCTCAAGGCGGCGGTGGGAGATTGCGTGTGCGGCTCCAATGCAGTGGATGCCAACAATGGCTACCGCTGCAACTTGGAGGTGCTGCATGTCACTTTGCAGCAGCTAGCCTTCTGCTCACTCACAGTAAGTATTGGTGTGTGCAAGAGAGTGTGTGTGAATGAGTGTGTGAAGCTTCTGCCACAAAATGTAATAAGAAAGGGAGGCTGGTAGCGATGTACGAGCTGTCATCTCATCCTTAATGTTGGAAACCTGGGCACATACTTCCCTGGCAATGTGCCTCTACAGCAGTACGTGCTTTTTTGTGGGAATGAGGATGCTTGTCTCTTGCATGCATCTCCTACCTGCTCCAAATTCTTTGCTCGAAAAGCACTCCGTTTGCACAATCAATTGCAGCAAGCTAGTCAGAACAACACAGGTCCATGCTCACGTGCAGAAACTGGTGTTCCCTGGGTGCAGGTATACACACTCAGGCTGTTGAAGTTCGGGGAGGCGAAGAAGAGGGCAAAGAGGTAAGATGGCTGCAATGAGCAGCTATACATCTTGTTCGAAGGAATATCGGAATGGTGTGTGAAGATTCCAGGCAAGGTGGCAATGCCTGGATTATTATCACATATACCTCTCAGTTTTTGAGGACGAGGAAAAGGACGAACAAGTTGACTGTACTTGCCTCTTATGAATTAATGAGACACATATAAGTTACACAAATCTTCTGCTGCTACTGCTGCACGTGACATTGGGAATTTTTAAAACCCAATTGTGCACACTGCATCTGTACATTTGCGTTTGCGTTGAGTTAGGAACTTCAGGCAACTTGACATGTTATTGCAGGCTGGTGAGGCAATCTATAAAATTAGCCTGAGGTGCCACTTCTGCTATTGTTTCTAATCTACTTAAACTGCATTTAATTCCACATGTTATTAGAAGCGCTTAGTGTGCGTAGAGTATTGACAATGTAATTGAAGGGGAACCATGTAGAATTGATTTAAAGATTGCATCAACTTGCGTCCGCAACAAACAGGTGAGCTTGCCATGTACATCACCTCATATCAAAATTGCAAAAAGCTCTTGGATGGGCTTGCAGGCTAGGGAGTTTTGTTTCAGGTCCAGACAGCCTGAGCATCTACCTGAACCAGGTCATCAGGTCAGGCCTGATTCAGGTGCAAACCATGCTGAAATTGACCTGAATCAGTTTTCCTGTGAAAAAGCACACCTCTGAGGGTCATTGCCAAATACTTCTGATCCGGACCTGATTCAGGGTCGATCCATTCTGATTGACAAGCTGAATCAGTTCAGTCCAAAGAACTGATTCAGATCACTTCAGATCCAGACAACCTGAGCAACTACCTGAATCAGGTCATCAGGTCATCCTGATTCGGGTGCAAACCATGCTGAATTCGACCTGAATCAGTTCTCCTCTGAAAACCAGACCTCAGAGGGCCGTTGCCAATTACTTCTGATCAGGACCTGATTCAGGCAAAACCCGTTCTGATTGACGAGCTGAATCAGTTCAGCCAAAAGAACTGCACGAGGACAAAAAACATCGGCCCCTCTCCACACTTTCTGCTGTCTGTATCGCAAATCACCAATGAACTCTTGCATGGGGATTTTCTCAGCTCTCAGCATGTTCTGTTTGAACGAATCACCATTCCGCATCCCACCAAAAGCATTAGAGACTTCAGCAGCCCAGCAAGAGGAATCAAAAGAAGCCAGACTTAAATCAGCCCTCAGCACACGACGCAAAAATTCACTATTGGAGTCAAGCATGCTATTAAAAAACTTGATGGAGGCACGGAACCAGAAGAACTGCAGAGGCTCCTGGCCACACTCTCTCAACACCGGCCAATTTGTAGTACTGTTCTTTACTCCAAGAATGCGCCTCAAGGAACACAGATGTCTTTTCTGCAATTGACTATCAAACTCACTGCCTTCTCTCAAGTAATGAGTTCCCCACACCTGGCACGCATACATCCCAGCAGGAATGCCATACACCTTAGACAACCAGAGCATAGCATGAGGCCTATTTTTCAGGTCATGACCCTTGGCAAACTCCGAAATCCTTCTCTGTGCAGCCATATAAGGCCGCACCGCATGCTCCTCAGCTACCTTTAAATCCATCTTTTTATCCAACAGCACTCCCAAATATTTGAACCTGTCCTTCTCTGGAAGGACCACTCCATCATACGTAAAAAGTTATCCACGCTTTTACAAGGGTTTACAAGGGTTTACAATGGTGGCCTACAGCCCGAGACTCTGGCTGATGGCAGCTGGTGAAACAAGCTCAACCAGTATCAAAAATTGAGACCAAGTCTGACACAAATCTAATCCACGCTTTTACAACCCACTAACTCAACAACCTGACCGACAAACTTAAATCATACATGCATACAAAGCACAAGCTAGGCTCTGCTGATATCTCTGGCTACCATTACAATAGCTGGCAGAGGCTCAGCCATGCCATACAACCCACTTCCCCAATCACCACTGCCAATATAGAAGCTCACAACCCAACCTGTCAACTTGCTAACAAGGAAATCAGCAACTCCTTCTGGTCTACTCCTAAGATTACTCTTAAACAACAGATAAATGTCATGTCATCAAATACCGCACAAGGACAGTCTACACACAAAAGCATGCCATCAGATTCAATAGGTCTTCCACCGACGGAAAATGCCCGCTGTGTGATGATATGGACAGCATTAATCATGTTGTCCTCGGGTGTCCAAATCCAACTATGAGTGGTATGCACACCAACAGACACCATGTTGGCCTTAACTTCTGTGTTAAAGCCCTTAGCAAAGGCAGGTTTGGCTCATCCCTTATTGGTATGGATGCCTGCCGTAATGAGAGATTCTTGGATCAGGGGATACAAGTCCCAGAAAACGTCTCACGAGCCATTCCACACTGGGTTTTTCCTAATGGTACTGGCTCCTCTGCCCGGAGCCGCCGATGTTATCTTTGTGAGATCTATCCCAGGCAGACAAGCTCACCTTGATCCTTCTAAGATCCCTCCTCAAAACAGAGACATTCACCTTCAAGGTTGTTGAACTAAATTTCTGTCCAGCAACCAACCCTTCCATCACTTTAGAAACTGCAGCAGCTCAACATGCTCACACTATAACCAGATTCAAAACCCGCAGATCAAGGAATCCAAACAGGAACAACAAAGTGACTCTACACATCATCCTGATTGGTGTGGCTGGCACTATTTACAATGAGTACACGATCAAATCTCTTGTCAATTTGGGCCTATCCAAACACAAAGCAAAATCCCTAGCTTCCAAGCTGAGCTGTCATGCCATACAGAGACTAACCACTATCATTAACACCAGACATGCTCTTTGCTTACTGGGGGCTTCTGGGGGGGGAGGGGGGTCTCTGGGCGCGCGGAGGTGGATACAAGGAGAAGGAGAGTCCGGGTGTCTCGGGGCATGGCCGACAACCCGCCTGATCCTCATTAGTTCAGTCTCTTTCCCTCTCCTAGGCTAGCTGTAGCTAGTGTAGTTTTGAGGGACCTCTGGTGGGGCCCTTGCTAGCTTGCTAGTTAAGGGACCTTTCCTTTATGCACGCGGCCTGTGGCCTGCGTAGACTTTTCTTTCTTTTTTTCTTTCCTGCACCTTTCTGAGCATTTGTTTTGTTCCCGCATGCTCAGGCAGGGGCTACCAGCCCCTACCAGGCCCCTACTAGTAGTTGCCCTGAAACTTGCGGGCTGTGAAGTAAAGGTTGTATGTAAACAGGCTGCACATGCACACTTCAAGTACATAGAATGGTAGCCAAAACCCTAGGAAAAAGAGGAAGAACTTGCTAAATTAGTCCTTTAGAGACAGAGCTTCAAATCCCTACCATCAACACTCTAGCTTCAAATTGTGATGGCTGTAGTATCTGGAAGTACAGAGAAACCTCTGCAAAGAAGCTGGCTCAAGAGGCCACAGCAATCCGCGCCATCAATGCCGTCTACTACTATGACTTTGACGTCACACTTATAGATGCATTGAGAATCTGCCCAGCCAAGAGAAATAACATGAACAATGAACCCTCACCCTACCAGAAGCAGTACCACACACACTATAGGCCCATGATAATATAGAAGTGGGCCCTGTCTTTCTTCAAGAAAAGTGCCTTCAATCAGCAAGCATCTGCACTACTGCCCGCATCGACATTGAACGCGCATGTTGCCAGATATGCAATTACCCCGGAAAAGAAAAGAAAAGAAAAGACTACGCAAGCCAGGTCCAGCTGCGTGCATAAGGAAAGGTCCCCTATCTAGCAAGCTAGCTAGGGCCTCACCGGACTTTTCTTTCTTGCTTTCTTTTCTTTTCTTTTCTTTTCTTTCTTTTTCTTTAATCGCCCTGAAGGCCTGGAGCCTATAAACTCAGAGCCCCCCAACCTTGCCATGTATGTTTGTGATATCTGCCAACACACTTACCACTGGAAGTGCCTGAGAGAATTTGGTTGCTACAAAGATGAGCAAAGACAAGAGTTCCACAGCTGAAACCTCCCAGTGGGCTTGCCCTGCATGTGCTAGCCTCAGCAATGAAGGCAAATTTAACAGGAAAATAATGTCTAGAGAAGGGCTGCTTAAGGTTAACTGGCTACCATCATGGGAACCAGTATAAACAAAAACAATTTGGCCAATTTTCCACCAGCGCCTGCAAGAATTTGAAGCCCAGCAAAGATTGAAGCAGACTCAATCTCCTCCTACCCACAGCGGACCTAGCCCTCTCAATCTCGAGGGACAAGGATTTAACAAACCAGACGCAAGCAACATCTGGAAGCAGAAATTAGGCGCAGAACTTTGCAACAAAATTATTTGTGATATACACTTCACAAACAGATATCAAACCCATGGGCTCATGCAAGTCCTGGATCCAGAAAATTGACCTTGTAAACCACAGCCCCAAGCCACCCCCTAATCAGAATCCACTAGATGCTACAACCCGTACTTCTCCTTCTCCTGTCCCACCTACCCTTATCCTCCCAGAAACCTGCAGATCAAGGGCGGCATGTACCTGCAATACGGACGGCAAATGTGTTGGGATGGTGACCTCTCATAGTTTTGATGTCCTCTACAAAGCGTTCCACAAAGCCAAAGCACTTGGCCTACATAATAGCATCTACCCTCCACCAAAAAGCTTTGCATCCGAGCTAATGGGACTCCTCGCCCGCAAAACTAAATCGGAGAACAAATATCAGAGCAAAAATATATCAAAGACTCATTCACACAAACGCTTCCGCCTTATATTTTAAGGCATAAATGTAATATTTTACAATGCCCTCCAAAAATGGGCCCACGCCGCCCAAGAGAAAATGGCCTCCCCCTTAGACTATGACACTCAATGCCTACACTACTGGAGCTCTGGCCCCCGTGACATTCTTTTCGGTGCCCAACACAGTTCCCTCTCATCCATAATTTTGGGGGTTTCCATCTGCCACCCCATCTATGACAAAAAGGCCACGACACTAGCCCTGCGGCACGCTATCTACTCTGCCATTCTTCATACAGAGGCTACGGCCACCTTCATGTTCCTTCCAGCAAGCGGTGAACTGACGACAACTTGGTCCTTTTTCTCATTTATCCTTTTTCTCATTTATTTTGGTTAGCCAAAGAGGGAAAAAAAGAACACAATGCTGGCACATCCACAGCTCCTGCACCCAATCCTAAAATCACCTACCTCCCCAATCTTCAAAATGCTCTCATGTCTCATATGCATACAAAACACAGACTTGGATATGCCAACCCCAAAATAGGCTACTACTCTTATTATCAGAGCTTGTTACCACATGTAGATAAGAAAATCAGCAATGCCTTTAGGAACATGTCCTGTATATCCACACCCATGAAGCGCACCATCTTACAATATCGCACTGGCACCCTCTATAACCAAAAACATGCGGTTTGTTTCAAAAGGTCCACTAAACCACTCTGCCCTCTCACAGGCTGTCATCAATTAGACAGCGCACCCCACATGCTTTCAGGCTGCCAAAATCATATTATCTCCAGCATGAAAACTGAACGCCACAATGTTGCTGGAAGAATGATCATCAAAGCTCTTAGCAAAAGCCCATGGGGAGCAGGCTTGGTTAACATGGACATAGGGAGTGGTGATAGGTTGGCGCAGCACAACCTTCAAATCCCTGCACATGCATCAAACAGAATTATACCCCCTCACCTCTTTCCTAGAAAATTTCCTAAAACATCTAGACTCACATCCAGCCGTCCTAATGCTATACTGATTACTCCCTATAAAGCCAAACCCACTCCTTCTTCTCCTTCTACCTCCTGCTCACACCATCATGTGTTACGCAGCAGACACAACCCCACACTGAGGACCTCAACAGCCAACCGCGTGAGGCAACCCCACCAACTGAATGTAAACCAGCGGCATGTGCACTTGATTGAAATCAAGTACTGTGAAGACACGAGACCTGGACAGCAGTTGGAGGCGGTACAGCGGCAGCATGCAGACCTCTGCAAACTCATTAATGTAAAAGTTGTGACTCTCCACACCATCCTTTTGGGTGTTGGTGGGACCTGCTACACTGAGCACACCCTTAACCAGTTTAAACAACTGGGACTTGACCACCAACGCGCCAATAAACTTGCTCGCAAACTTCATGCCCATTCTGTCATGTATACCAACAAGCTTGTTACCACTAGGCGTGCTATTGAAAACAAGAATACTTCTTGCAGCCAGGTTATGGAGCCGGGTGCTTCCAATAACCCTCCAGATCTCCATTGGGATAATGGCATTAGGGTCTTCTTTTTGTAGCTTCGTAGTGGAGGGGACTCACGGCTCTTCTGAGCCAATGTGTCTCCTTTTCCTTAATTGATGTAGGGAGAGTTTTCTCTGCCTATGTAGTTTTTCTTTTCTTTTCTTTCTGACGACAACTTGGTTCAACCAATCCCTACTCCAAACTCCTCAATGCTTACCTGCATCTTTGCTGCAAGCTTGGATTATTTAAAAGGGTAAACTTACCTACGACAATCCCCAATCCTGACCCAGCCAGGTAATTGCTCTCCCTCAGAATACCTGGGACTTGCAAACTAATGTAGTCTGGAATGCAGCTGCAAGAGTCCACTTAAGTAACCAAAATTTTACCTGGCTCCAAGGTTTAGCCAGGGATATTCCTAAAGCAAAGTGGTTTGTTAACAATATGAGCAACAACCCCATCCGCAATGCAAGGCACGCCGTAATGCCCGGGATAAGGAAATGTGAAAATTTCCCCTAGACGAGAAGCAAATTGTTAAGATTCCCTATAAGCCAACCGCAGATGTAACTGCCCCTATTTTTTGGCAGTCCAATCCAAATCTCCAGCTCAAGTTGCAAATTGGAAGTCCTGGGCCTACACAAATGGCAGCTGCCAGATCCAGGACGGCAAGACAGTTATAGGGGCAGGCATGTACCATCCTATGGGTGACTCAATAAATCTTGTTGAGCCTGATGGCGCTGGTATTACCAACACCATAGGAAGAGCTGAACTGGCTGCAATAGCTGCCGCACTTACTCAGGAATACACACATTGCCATGGACAGCCTCAGCTCACTTCACCGACTCAGAAAGCAAATCCTTTAACCAGAGAAGCACAGGCATCGTGTGCAAGGAAATATTTTAAAGAAAGTTTCAAACCTTGCCCACACCTCTCAAGGTCACATCTTTTGCTACAAGGTCGAATCTCACGCTGGAATTGTTAAGAATGAATGCGCAGGTAATTGCTAAGTATCAGGCTAGCCTCGAAGGTAACAACTTTACTGATACCGGTATCCCTTGCACTGGCCTAGGCGGCAACCCTTTCTACACCATTGTTGGCTGGATCGGGAAGAGCCAAGACCGAGTGCATCTGAATCTTCCTCCCCCATTCCCATTCTGATATACTATCCAGGCCTTAAGGATGCTTTGAAATCCCAATTGCACGTCAAACACAGGCTTGGGTATGCAGAACGAAACCACCAAAAAGAAAAACTACGCAGGCAGTGTAAACACTCCCCACATCAATTAAGAAAAAGAGGATGCCTAGGGCCGAGGCACCATGTATCCCCTTCACCAAGAGAAGTAAAAGAAGAATCAATGGGGATCAGGAGGATTACTAGCAGTAGCCCGTGCCTGAGAACAAAAGACAGGCTGTTACATTTATTACCAGAGTTTGCTACCTCATGCAAATAAGGAGCATGAGCAATGCCTTCTGGAACATGCCCTGTATCTTAATCTGAATGAGCGCACAATCTTCCAATACAACACAGGAACCCTTTACAATCAAAAACATGCAGTCCGCTTCAAAAGATCCATTAGCCTTATATGTCCCCTCCCAGAATATCACCATATGGATAGTGCTCTCCACATTCTCTTAGGTTGCCAATGCCCCGAAATCCGTATCATACTAACTGAGCATCACAACATTGCCAGCAGAATGATTTTGGAAGTTTTTAGCGGAGGCTCGTATGCCAGTGGGTCAAACCTTATATACATATGGATGTAGGCAGCGCAGACCGTCTGGCCCAGCATGACTGCACATCACTGGGCAAGTCTCTTATCATGTATCACTTCCTTCCCTCTTTCACCCCAGTATTCCTGATCATGCTAGACGCAACTCCAGCCGCCCAGATGCTATCTTGATCACTCCTTGCCCTACTAAGCCAAATAGACCACCCACTTCCCTCTCACATCCGGTACTCCACAGTATGAGAGGTAACAGAGAGGCAAGGAGCAGCACAGCTCCGGCCAAACAACTCCATGACTTGAACATCTGAAACCGCCATACCCACTCAATAGAAACCAAATACTGTGAAGATACGAGGCCTGGTGCCAAGCTAGAGGCCTCACAGCAACAACACAGTGAACTGCGCAAACAACTTCAAGGTACCGAGACCACTCTCCACACAATTCTCCTGGGTGTGGGTGGGACTATCTATACTGCCCATACCCTGGATCAATTACAAAAACTAGGGATTGACCCGCAAATGTCTACCAAACTTGCATGAAAGCTCCATGCCCACGCTGTGCAATACGCGCACAAACTTGCCTCTGCCACCCGTGCCATTGAAAACAAAAAAACAATCATTATAATTCTGGTGCCCTGGGGTGGCATGCTGCCAGAAACCCACCAGACCCACACTGGCCTCCCTCATATCCTCTGGTGAGGGAGGCTCACAGCTGTTTGAGCCAATGCGTCTCCTTTTCCTTAATTGATGTAGGGAGTGTTCTCACTGCCTACTTGGCTTTTCTATTCTTTTTCTTTTTTTAGTTATGCACCTCGACCAGGGGTCCCCGGAAATACTGATTGAACAGACGGTGCCTCCCTGGGAGCCTTCCGAGACGGAGGTGGTCCCGGGATCGAGCCCTTGTGATGGTGAGAAGTTTGTCCAAGTGTTCGCACCCAGGATGACCCCTTTCCTTAATTAATGCTTGAGGTGTTTACCGTTTGCATAGCTTTTCCTACATGATGTAGGCGGTACACAACTCAATAGATCAAAGGAAAGAAAGAGGTCAATGGGGACCAGGAGGGTGACTTGCATTAGCCCTTGTCTGATCTTGGTGATGAGAGTTAGTTGAATCCTTCTCAAGAGCATGTCTGATGCTAGCAAGTTTATAAGCCCACTGGACAGAATGAGCATGAAGCTTCGACACCAGCTTGATGGCTGTATGAGTGTCAAGAGCAAGCTGTTTCAGGGGCTTTCAAGTGTGAGGGGTGTAGATGACCCTGTCCACACCTAACAGATTGGTTTGGAGAGTAATTGAGCTACAGCCCTTTGAAGATAAAAAATTGTGCTGCTGCTGGGAGGCCTCAATCTGGTTCTTGGGCCTGGTGCCTTTGCAATACTTGACCTCCACAAGATGGGTGCGCCTCTGTTCTGGAAAGAGCTGGCTAGGACGACAGAACTAAAACCAGGTGGAGTGGCTGTGGCTGGCGCTGAGTGCTCCCTGTTTCTCCCACGCCCCCTGTTTTTCTCAATGCATACCTCGAATTGGGCGCTGGTGCTTTAAAGTAAAGACGCTGGCAATTTATTATAGAAGAATTCCTAAGAAATGAAAAAAAGAAAGAAAAGACTACGCCAGCCAAGGGGCCGCGTGGATGAAGGAAATAAGCTTTTCCTATTGGCACAAGACTGTAAGAATCAATGGATTGGTGCAAACGGAAACCAAGTGGAAGCTACACATGTTTGCTTAACTTGAAGTGGATGGTACTACCACTGGCTAGTAGCCTGGCTTTCCCTGGCGTTTGGAACAAAAAAAAGGCAACAGGGATTCCCTGGTCTCAATTGATAATTGGATCCAATAGAAACTGATAAAAACACACATAGGGGGGAGTGCGAGCTGATCAGACCAGCAGGTGTGGGATGACCTCTTCTCCGTGGCCATGAATCCATGGATACATAGCACTGAGCATTAATCAATTTATGTTGTTGCCTTGGATTGCAACCAATTGACAAACAAAACAAAAACAATGCAAAAAAAATCCACGTAGGCAGTGAAAAAGAACCCACATCAATTAAGGAAAGGGGGCCACTTTGGTTCAAAGACCGTATGACCACGTGCACCCCACCACAAAGTGCACTGAGAGAAGAATCAATTGATCAATGGAAAGATGCGCAGCACAAACTGTTGAGCCTACAGGACAGCTTCAGGAACAGACCAGAAATACATGTCTGAACAGCTCAGGCCCCTCATTGTTGGTGTCAGCAATCATCGATATCAGCGTATGTACGAAGTAAAACCGAATTTATTTGATTTTTCCAAAGCATTACGTCATAAACTATTGTTATAGCACACCTCCGCGCCAAACGGTGAAGGCAAGACGCAAAAAGAAGGAGTGGAGTAAGTGTAAATTCATTTATTTGGAAAAAAATAATTTTGTGCATTTTTCGACCGATTGGCAAGCGGAGAGAAACCTAGCTCACGAATTTGTTGGCCTGCTCCAATCCATCCTCCCTTTTCTGTTTAAGTTGGGTCCGCCCCGATTTGAAGAGAAGCACAGGTTTGTGCAATGCTGCATGCGCATCGACAAAGACATGCACGCAGGCGCACAGCCTGCTTGCAGTGGAGGAGTGCTTGCCATCGCCTGTCAGCAGTGATTGTTCGTGGCCTGCCCTTGTTGTGCAACAACGGCTTGCGGCTGCTGCCCACGTTTGGTCTGAAGAGTCTCCGGCCGACGCAATTCAGGAGTGCGCTCCCATGACCATCCCGCCTCTCCCCGTCTCTTTCACCGCGCAGGGTACCGCCATGGTATCACTAAAGTTGCAGAAGAGGTTAGCGGCATCCGTGCTGAAGGTGGGGGCTGCGTGCGTGCAGTGGGGGAGGGGGCGTCCATGCAGGGATTTCTCTGGGGAGAAGCCACCCCATGCTGCATGCGTGATTCCCAGTCCAACTCTCCTGCTACGGGACAGGCAGCTTTTGCTGGGCAGTAGCTTGAGGCAGATACTGGGAGGGGGATTGCGGTGAATAGCACTTCTCCTCCCTTATGCATTGGCGTAGCAGCCACTGCAACAGGGAGGGGCAAGACAAGCCAGCCTGCTGAGCCCTGTGGTGCTGCTCATCTAGGAAACATTTGAAGAGCGCTATCCTTGTGGCAGCAGCGGCTGCTCTGCGGTTCACCCTGCATGTGCTTGCCCTGCCTGCATGCAGGTGGGCGCAAGGAAGGTCTGGTTGGACCCCAATGAGGTCAACGAGATTTCCATGGCCAACTCCAGTGAGTAGCTCGTATATGGAAGCATTCTTGTATGCATGATGGGAAATGTAGGACTTTGGAACTCCATCACTAAGCATTGGTTTGGCACTCTGCCAGGCACATTTGCAGTCGAAAGCAAGCTTTTGCTGTTTGAATGGGCACGCAAGAGGCAGCCCTTCTCCAGCTATTGATAGCAACAGCTGTGGATTTTTGTGTGTGTTTGCTCTGAGGAATGGGCCAAGGACACCCAGAAGCATTTTCGTGTTTGGATTTCAGGGCAAAACGTGCGCAAGCTGGTGAAGGATGGGTTTGTGATCCGCAAGCCTGCCATCATCCACTCACGAGCACGCGCGCGCACTGCCGCTGAGGCCAGGAGCAAGGGCCGACACACCGGCTACGGTAAGTTGGCCTACATGTTTCTTTCTTCGTGAGCATAGTGTGTGCTTGCCTCTTAATGCCTGCCAGCCTGCTGCAGATAGGTGCCTCTTCATGGAAATGTATGCAAATTGTTCTTGTCTGCAGTGTATTTTGTATTTTCTCACGCGATGATGCTGCATGAGTAGAAACTTGCTTTGTTTTGCCACTTCACAAAATGGAAGTGCATGCTCAATTACAGAAGAACTGGCTGGTGAAATAAAATGCACTGATGCTTGAGTTCATGTTAATGGAATGTGAGGTCCTGTACATGAAATGTGCTGATGCTTGAGGTCATGTAGTAAGCAGTGCTATCAACTGACTGCCTGGAAGTTGTTTATGCTTTCATTTTATCGCAGGTAAGCGCCACGGAACCCGTGAGGCTCGTCTGCCCTCCAAGATTCTGTGGATCCGCCGCACCCGTGTGCTGCGCCGCCTGCTCAAGAAGTACCGTGACTCTAAGAAGATTGACAAGCACTTGTACCACGAGTTGTACATGCGGGTGCGCCTTGGGCGGGCAATTTGTGACAGCCGACTCAGCTTTTCTGCTACAGGCGTGCTGCAATCCCTGCAGTGCTTGCAATTTTGTTCCCTCCTTCTAAAGCTTCAAGTATACAGCATGCATGGCCTAACAAAATTCTTGGCGAGAAGTATGTGATGGCTGCCAGTTGGTGTGAGAGGGTGTAAGGAGTGTAATTTAGTTTTCTCTGGTCAGCACCTGCTGGCTCCAAGTGGCCCTCGTAGGGAACATGACTGTGTTTGCCCTGAAGGTGTCACCTGTTACGTTCCTCTGTCCTATGTATTCACAGGTCAAGGGTAACGTGTTCAAGAACAAGCGTGTGCTGATGGAGGCTGTGCACAAGGAGAAGGCCGAGAAGCTGCGTGAGAAGACCATCGCTGACCAGTTTGAGGCTCGCCGCTCCAAGAACAAGGCCGCGCGCGAGCGCAAGGCCACCCGCCGCGAGGAGCGCATGGTAAGTGGCTTAAAACCCAAATTTTAACCGCTTATAGGTATGTTTAAAACGCGTTTATTTATTCAGCAAACCCATTTGTTGTGCAAGAGTGAAGTTGCTGATTTTGTCGCACACCCCCCCCAGCGGACTTCATCTCTTCGTGCAATCATGACAAGTTAAGGTCGCACAATATTTTGTTTTAACAGCACACCGCGGCTTGCACTGTGAACAGCTTGCTTGAGAGTGTGCTCACCCTGGAAAGTATGTAAATGAACGGGGGGCCATCATGGCATATGTATAGGCTACTGATTGCTGCCTCAGCCTTCCGCTGAACTAGTAAGGAAGCAGGCTGAAGGACGATGCATTCCGATCGGTTGGAATCGCTTGGCAAAGTTCTAGTCCTTGAATAAGTGTGTGCAAAGCAGTGGTGGACGTACAAAGTAGCTTGATGACCTGTCTGTTTCAGTGCATAGGCGTCCATGCTAGGTTCCCCCAAGTTGCATCTCTTTTGGGCAAGCACATTCAGTCCCTTACTTCTCAGACAGCATGCCAAGAGCATGCTAGCACTTCGGAGACTCTCCACAATCCCATTAGCTGTGCCTGTTGTCATGAACTGCCAGCCTCCGACTAAACACTGCTTTCCTCTTTGCTTGCAGGGTATGGCCGTGGAGGCCCAGGCCGCTAAGCCTGCCCCTGCCGCCGCTCCCAAGCCAGCCCCCGCCCCTAAGGCTGCCGCCGCCCCTAAGGCCAAGAAGTAGATCAAGAGTCCAATTGACAAACAGTGAGGAGATGTTTTGACATGGACAGGTTGTGCAGAGGAGCATTGATCAGGGCTCTTGTCAGAGGAGTATGGGTTTTCCAGTCGGTCCCATAAGTTGCCCTTCGATCAGGAATTTCAGAGACAATTACACTCAGTTTGGCGAGTGTTGAAATGCTGGTCCTGGTTTGCCTTGTAATCAATACAATGGCTGCGCTCGCCCTAATCCATTGGGCCTGAGTGCTCGAGCGTGTGCCCTCAGGCTTAAGGTCAGAGCTTGCAATTCATCAAGGGTTGTGACCTCCTACTCAGGAGTTTGGCTGCTTGGCTTGCTGGCAGCATAATAATATATCCACAGGCTGTGAGCGCAAGCAGTAAGATTCATTTGTCTGGCTGTCAGGAAAACAAAGAGCTTGAGCAAAGGAAAGGAAGGGGTTACATAGCTGTACCTGCCTACGAGGGCAGCTTAGCTGAAGCATAAAGAGATGCCTGCAACCAAACCAGACCTAAGCTTGAATCTAAAAGAAAAGCTTTAAGTCTACAACTGTTTTATTAGCTAGAAGCTCAGGCACAGTATGTCAGGCTGAAGACAGGCCCTTCAGCCTGTCTTCGAGGGCAGCTTAGCTGAAGCATAAAGAGATGCCTGCAACCAGACCTGAGTTTGAAACTAAAAGAAAAGTCTGAAGTCTACAACTGTTTTTGCGTTGCTAAAAAAAACAGAGATATAGGAAGCGCAGAATTTGCTCTAACTGTTTCTCAAATAACCATGCCTCATTCATGTGTAGCCCCATGCTCGCCAGGATAGCAATGAGGTACGTGTTCAGCAACCAGAGGATTGACAGACATATGTGTAGCTCCAATAAAGCATACATGTGCGCATACCCCGAACTCAGTATGTTCAGCGCCCAGCAACAAGAAACACCTTGTGTAACCCCATGACTGGCAGCAATCATCAGCCATGTTTAGCTTCCAAAATGCTGTACTGTGTGTGGCCCCACACCTTTCTGGACTGCATGTTGTATAGCCCCAATACCCCTCACACCAACTGTTCAGCTCCACATACCTCCAATTGAAGCACATGTTTAGCGCCAGGATGAGAAAGAAAGGCATCTGTGGCCCCAACACTGGCCTCGCGCACAAGTAGGGTTACATAGCTGTACCTGCCTGCAAGGGCAGCTTAGCTGAAGCAAAAGGGTGCCTGTAACCAAGCCAAACAAAACTTGTGAACAATTGTGTCAACTGGAGTAGGAAGGGAAGGGGACTTCGCTGAACCTGCCTGCGGGGACAGCTTAGCAGCTGAAGTGAAACGTCACGGTGCAGGAAAGGTGCTGGAATTGAGTGCGCAGTTCTGTCAAATCCTGAGATGGACAATCAAGAATGATGTGCTCTTCGTCTTCAAAACGTTCAAGTTGAACAGTGTGCCAATCGCATCCGTTGCAAATTCTAAGCTCATATAGGCACCTATTTCCATGATGCCGTTGGGATCTATAAAATCTGTAAATCTATAAACCTGCCGTTGGGTTTCCACTCGGAGGTTGTGACCGGAAAGGCGTAAGCATGAAATACTGCGTTATGATTTATAAAGGATGTCTTGTCGGAAAGGGTTACATGGCTGTACCTGCCTACGTGGGCAGTTTAGCTGAAGCATAAAAGAGATGCCTGCAACCAAACCAAACTTAAGCTACAGCCTTATGGAGTTTTTTGTGCTTGGCTTTGCGTGCTTGTTTCATTTAGAGTGACAGTGTGTGTGATTTTTACAGTTGACACTTCTGAACTCAGCTCAAGGCTTTCAGTTGACATTTACACAAGTTTAGTTTGGTTTGGTTACAGGCACCTTTTGCTTCAGCTAAGCTGCCCTTGTAGGCAGGTACAGCTATGTAACCCTATCCTATCCCATCCTATCCTTAAGCTACAAAACCAATAAAAAGAAAAGCCTGGAGTCAAAAACTGCTTTTGGGGTGTTCCAAAAATATAGAGATATTTAGGAACTTCCTTGAAGTGCAGAAGTTGCTCAAACTGTTTCTCGAATAGCCATGCCACATTCATGTACAGCTCCATGCTTGCCAGGATAGCAATGAAGTACAAGGGTCTGTGAATCAGTGATTATGATGACATACAAGATGAAAAACATGTGTTGTTCAAATGCTCCAATCCCCAGGTCTGCTCTCTCCGTCAAAAGTATGCCTCACTTTTTGAGCACAACTTCTCTTTCCTACACCTCCACGTCTCCCACAGGATGTCCTGCCTAGGCACCATTCAAGGGTTACAAGGGGAAAAAAAAGGCCTCAGTCAAGACGTTTGACTGCTAGCCTGTTCATAAATACACATGAGGTCATGAAGAAAAAAAGGAAGTTTGTTGTTATCCTGGTTTTGGCGACGGCTGGTGCCGTGCACGCTCTTTGGAGCGTGCACTTGCGGTTCGTTTCCGCTTGTCGTCACCATGCAGCAGCGGCGTGCAGCAGCGGCAGCAGCGTGGTGGGTGGTGTGGGCTAGCAGAGGCTTGCGGAATGCAGCTGGTCCTGTGGCGGGAGGCGTGCATGGGACGCTGGTGGAGTGGTGTAGGCAGCGACGAAGAGGGGCCAAGCACCGAGCGGAGGCATGGGAGGCATGGATGATAAGGCAAGTGGAGGGTGGTGCCTGTGGTCTGGGGGCCGGGCAAGGCGTGCACTTAATGTGTCGGCACCAGTGCTCTAAGGGCTGTTCCACAGGCTTCTGCGTGGTCAGCAGTTGCTAGCAGCTAGTTAAGCTAGTCTGCCAGAATGCAGACTTCAGTTGTGCTCAGCAGACAGCTGCTGGGCATGGCTTTCCTTGGTTGGAAGGCTGACAGTGCTGACTCTGCTTGCTGTTGAAGGTCTGGAACTCCAGTCTTTCAGCTATCATCCTGCTTTCTTTTCTCGTTGCTGGACCTGTCTTCTTTCTCTGCCTGCCGTGCTTCTCTCAGTCTGAACTTCGTGGTGGGTGGGTCATACGGTCTGTGCACCAATGTGGCCCCCTTTCCTTAATTGATGTAGGGAGTGTTTCACTGCCTACGTAGTTTTTCTTTTCTTTTTCTTTTCTTTTCTTTCTGGTTTAGAAAAGCATTGATATCCTGGGAATTCACATGGTGAATGGTGCCTAGACAGGACATCCTGTGGCGGAGCCCCCCTGGGCGGAGTCCCCTTTTGTTCATGTAACTCACGGCACGTTTCCAACCACTTGCAATTAATTCGCAATTAATTGCTTTTGTTAATTGCCTTCAATAAAAAATTGCAGAATTAATTGCTTTTGCGTTTCCGAACCTTTTTGCGAGCGCAATTAATTGGTCAAAAATTGGAAATCCATTGCACGGCCAAGCAGCTCTTGACCAAGCCAGCCTCTTCCGTGCACACCCCCTGAAGCTGCCTGCCTACACTGGGGATTTGACCAGGGGCCCAGTTTGACCCATGATGTGCGGCATGCATTGACAAAGTGAACAAGCGTTCCTCTTTCAAGCCTTTGGCTCTCTATGTTAAACCCTTCAAAGGCCTTTTTGGAAATTCCTGCCTGGCCCTATGTCATTAGTCAGCTAGTCTTTGGTGGTCAACCACCCCGCACACAGTGTGAGTGGAATGGTCTGTGCGCGGGAGCAGCATTTGTGACTGCAGATATGAAGGCTTCCTTCAGCTGCAGGGGGGGCAAGGCTCTTGCACAAGAGGTGTACATGAAAAGGAGGGGGAGGGGGGGGCACATGTGGCGTACATGAGAAGGAGGGGAGAGTACAAGGGTAGACGGTAAGGGGTTGACTACTTAAAGGAATTTCCTTAACGTATCCTAATCAGGCGTTGACTTGAATTTCTGAATTAATTGCGAGCAATTAATGGTTAATGGACCCCCCCCCGGTCCATTAAAGAAAATGCCGTAATTAATTGCAATTTAATCATTAATTGCACTAATTAATTGCCCTTTGGAAACGTGATTTGCAATTAATTCATTTTTTGAATTAATGATTAATTGTTAATTGCCCCTTTGGAAACGTACCGTCAATCCTGCCCTCTCAGAGAGTTAACACTGAAAGAATAGAGCTTTGAGCCACCCAAGCCACCCCAGGCCATAAGAATTGCACCAATGGAAAGCTAATTTTGTGCTCATTCCAGAGCTGCCCTTGGATGCTCGGTCAAGCTACCCTGCCAAGCCGAGGTTACTCTCCGCTGATGAAGCTTCCGTCCATGCAAACTTAGGTTTTATTTAGCATTATTGTTACATCGATAAAATGTAATCGCTGTCTGCCGTCTTCTTGGAATAGAGCGGGCACCGAGTGGCGGAGACCTGAGCTTGCAGGCAGGGATGGACTTCGCAACAGGCACCCTGGAGACATGGTGTCTTGGGCTGGTTAAAGCAGGATGATAGGAGAGCTACAACTCCAAGTTGACCCAACTCATTTCACTGTGCACTCAACCCCCCCCTCTGCACATCTCCACTGCATGCACATCTCTTCCACTTGCCCACAAGAGTTCTGACATCATGATATGCTCCAATGATTTGAAGATGTGAGCAGGAGTTGTGAGGCACTAGAGAAGTACAGGAGCGGGGGGGTGCAGGGGGGGCGTAGCATGCATGTCTCATTTCAATTATTTTAAAGTTTGAGGTGTAAACCTTATTCAGTTGCCTGACCTGCATGGTGGTGATATGCTTCAATGCTTTGAAGATGCGAGCAGGAGTTGAGAGGTGCTAATGAATGTAAACAGGAGCGGGAGGGTGCAGGGGGGGCGCAGCCCCCCCTGCATTTTATATTTCAGCTAATCAAAATGGAAGCATAAGCTCCGCCCCAATTTTTTTGTGATCCGGAGGATCACACCCTACTTGTTCTTCATGACCTCATGTGTATTTATGAACAGGCTAGCAGTCAAACATCTTGACTGAGGCCTTCTTTCCCTTGTAACCCTTCAAGGGTTGTAACCTTTGTAAACTTCATGCCCGTTCTGTTATGTAAGCAAACAAGCTTCAAGCTAGGCTAGGACATAAAGCAGTGTTCGGTATTCAGACAAAAGGACACATGTTTACTCCTTCAAAGGCACAGCAAGCTAGCCTAGATGATATCAACTACAGTATCTCCCTGGATTACTCTAAAGTAGGAACTCAGAAAGCTGGATACATGCTATATGCAGACGACTTGAGTTTAACTACCAATGACCCAGGTGAAATGCAAGTTATGCTGAATAGATTACGAGCTTATGCAATGAGAAAGGGGCTGACTGTCAATACATCAAAGTCAGAGGTCATGCATTTTAATAGTAGGTCGTGTTCTTCTCTGCCTACTTTCATGTATGGAGACGTGGCTCTTCCAGAGAAAGAGCAGTTTAGATACCTCGGTATGCTTGTGGACAAGCACATGAATCTGAAGGTGTCTGAGGAGCATGCAGTGCGACCTTACATGGCTGCCCAGCGAAGGATCAAGGAATTTGTGCATGAACATGATCTAAAGAATAGGCCGCATGCTCTGATTTGGCTCTCTAAGGTGTATGGCATTCCGGCTGGGATGTACGCGTGCCAAGTGTGGGGTACAGAGTACTTACGAGAAGGCAGTGAATTCAAAAGCCATTTGCAAAAAAGGCAACTATGCTCTCTAAGGCGTTTTCTAGGTTTGAAAAGTACTGCCACGAACTGGCCAGTATTGAGAGAGTGTGGTCAAGAGCCCTTACAGTTTTATTGGTTTAGGGCTACTGTTAAAATTTTCAACAATATGCTCAATTCTAACAGTAAAACATTATGCCAAGTGCTGAAGGCAGATTTACACCCTGCTGATATGGATGAGTCTTGTTGGTCTGCTCATGTATCTAAGTCATTTAATGGCATGCGCAATGAGGAGGTGTTTAAACGGAAATTACTGAGTGCTTCCAAGATACCCATGCAGGATTTTTTAGGGGATTTGAGGTACAGACAGCAGAAGGTTTGGAGGGAAGCAGACGCCCTTAGTCCCCGAGAGGTGAACAGAAAAGCAGTGACTTACCATCATTGGTGTGGAGTACCTTTGAATCAAACAGGACGCACACCCTTCTGTATCCCATCATATTTGTTTAAGGATCTGGATAAAGGAGTCATGAGGAATGTGAGTAGGTTCAGGCTTCGTGCCCACTGCTTGAAGGTCGAGTCCTGTAAATGGTTGGGTGGTTCAAATATTTGTGATAAGTGTGGATGTGCTGAAGTCCAGGACGAGAAATATGTTCTTTTCTACTGCAATTGCTATGAGTTGTGTGAGCTGCGCAGAAAATACAAGGACCTGTTCATTGATCTTTTTAAACCGTTACACACTTTTGCCCAGCTTCCAAACACTGATTTTGTTCCTTTCTTGGCGAGCTTTCACGTTGTGACTAATCTTGAGGTCAATGTTTTTCTAAATCAAGACTCGCACAGATTTTCAAAATTTTTGTCTGAACTGGTTTCAATTTTTGATGCTGGATGAGAATGTATCACCAGCAGCCGATCAGCCAGATTTTCGGGCTGTAGGCCAACCCCTTGTAACCCTTCTGGTTCCGAAAGCTGGAGGCCCAGGCACGTATCCTCCACTGCCTGTGATCTGTGTGATGCCCAAAATGATCTCACTCTTACAACAGCGTGGCTCCCTCGGTACCTGGCATTCACCATATACAGTCTTCTAACATCTCTTCTTTCTTAAGTCAAAGCAATAACAAGTGTTTTCCTTTTCTACATGAATTATCGCTTTTTATGAGCAGGCTAGCAGTCAACCGCTTTGGCTGGAGCCCTTCTTTTCCCTTGGTCTGACTTTGCTTCTTTGTCCTTTCCTCTCGGCTTCCCCAATATTCTGTCCTAGTGCTGCTGCTCCTAATGCTGGGAGAGGATGGTGTTGGTGCTGAGGGAACTTTCATGAATTAAAACAACAATAAACTGTATCCTTTTCTTTATGGACTTCTTTCTTTTTATGAGCACTGCTGCTCCTGGCAGGCTAGCAGTCAACCGTTTGACTGAAGGCCTTCTTTGCTTCTGTGACCTCTGTGAACCCATTCTAGATCAAGATGAGCGACATGTCCTTGGGTGCACAACCTGCTTGCCTGCTCTCTCAGCTGCAAATGTACTTCTTTGTTCAGAGGTCCTTTGGTGCCTCTCAAAGCTAGTTCTTCTCAAAGGTGTCTTACTTTTCCTTCCACCATTTTCCATATTTTCCCCAGGTTTCCCCTTAAACAAATTTGTATACGACATAGTGGATGAAGGCCTCTTCCCATTGCTTTTATCTGAAACTTATATATAGTGCGCATAAAAAATCACAAATTTACAATGAGATTCCAATGCCAGCCATGCAATTAGGCAGTTCGGATTGCTAATCACAGCCAGCCAAAAAAGAACTGATACACCTGATGCTTCAGGAAAGCAGTGAATTTCATGTGCATGCATAGATGAGAAGCAAAAAAGATGCTCATAAGTCGAGCGGAGCAAAAATTGCTCTTTTGATTCAAACACATTGTATCTGCCAAAGGGATATCAAATACAAGGTACATTGCTCCTTGGAGTACAGCATACATGTAGGCAAAAATGAACCGTCTCAGCTCACACCTCCTGCAAACAACCAAGCTCAACACTCAAGGTGCGTGCGTGCGTGCGTGTATGTGTGTGTGTGTGTGTGTGTTTGTGTGTGTGTGTGTGTGTGTGTGTGTGTGTGTGTGTGTGTGTGTGTGTGTGTGTGCATGCAATTGAAGTCGAGCAATGTCTCCATGCTTGTGCTGGCCCCTATATTTTCAGGCACAAAAAGAGGCATGCCAAGCACATATAAGAGCGTTAATTGGCAGGGAATCTGGTCTTGATATATGGAGGTCCAGGCTATGGCTCGGGCCCCTGACATTGCTTCTCTCTTAGTGCAGGGCCAGTTACGCAGGCTTGTGGCTCATCTGGCGGGTATGCACTCCTTTACTTACGCGCTGGTAAAATTGATTGCTTGCGAATCTTCTCACAATTCAACACGCAAGGCAACTGCAGTTCCTGCCCTTGTCCATTGTTTTGAATAACATTGTTTTGAATAACACAATCATTGCTCTGAACACAAACCCACCATTGTTGTTGTGAGGACACAGCCATATGCACAGTAAATGATTGCCTTTGTGTAGGAAGACACAATTATTTCTGATCACTGCCAGTCACAAAGCATTTGAAACATTGGAAGTCGCTACAATGAGCCTCTGACCAAAATTTGTTTCATTCCAAGCACTGAGGCCCTGCCAGCCTGTGGACTGAGCGAGCCAGGAATTGCTAGAATGAAGGCTCCCAACTGCAGCAGTATACATGGAATGCCTAAGCATGCCGGACACTGCGCTGTGCAAGCCTCCTTGGCACTGAGGTCCTGAGCACAGATCCTTCACAGCTGAAGCTCTCAGCACAGAAGCGCTGCAGCATATCAGCTCAGGCATGCAGCGGAATACAGTGACAGAAATCATGGCCATCACCTTTTAATTCATCCACAGCTTGCTGAAATCATCGGGGTCGCCTTCCCCCCCGTTTCCCACCCCCATCTGCTCGTCTTCAGCGGGCCACGCCATTGCGCCCACTCCACCCTGAACAGCCCTGGTAGGCTGCAGTTGTGGCTGAGCGGGCTGTTGCTGGCTTGCAGGCATCCCTCCTGCTTGAACGAGGGCAGGGCTGGTTTGCTGGCTGCCCAGGCGGCGGTGCAGCAGGACCAGCTGGCTCTGCTGCTCCTGGTGGGCGCGGGCCTGCTGTGCCTGCAAGGTCAGCAGCTTTGCACAGTGAGTGAGCAAATTGCAGATTTCCACTGAACCTCACCACTGATATTCACTTGGCAGTACTGGAGCTGTGGTAGAAAAGGTTGGCAGTCCACAGCGAGAGCTTTCTTTCCAATGCATGGACGGGGTGTGTGAAGCTAGCGCAGCTTGTGCAGGGCCAGGGGCCAGGCAGTTGGGAAGGCAGGGCCCCTGGCTGAGGGCTAACAAAAGCACAAACTCAGATGGGGATACCAAAGAAAGGGTGGTGCTGCATTTCCAAGCTAGCTAGCTGGCGCTCACTTGGCACGGTTCAGCTCCGCCTGATTCTGCAAGGCACCCTTCACCCTGCCCTCCCTGGATTGCCCTCGGAATGCCTTTTGAGCCACTTAGGGCAAGCCACACAAAACCTGCCCATTCAGCTTGATGGCACTTGTCATGGCCACGAGGTAATTTTGTGCCACGTGCGCGCTCCGAGCACTTGCACGTACACGAGAGTCCTCAGAACAGACTCTCCTGTCATTTTTGGCATTTATTGTGCAAAAGAATGGGCTGGTTTTGGGAGCTCTTCAAAGTTAACACATAGCAGCCATAGAAGCAAGGCGCTACTGCATTTCTTGCAGCTGCTCCAGCTGCTGCTGCACATTCGCAAAGGTGGACACAGTGGCAATTTATAAATACAACGCGCACCTGCATCTCTTGCAGCTGCTCCAGCTGCTTCTGCGCATTTGCGAGGCTGGACACCAGCGTATGCATCAGCCCTGGGTCCCCTCCGGCACCCTGAGGCAGCACTGACAAGGGCACAGCATGTCCAGACATGGGCTGCTGCGAAAGTGGCGTGGGTAGGGCAACCGACTGCGCACGTGACAGTGGCTGAGGCGGATTGAGCATGCTGTTGGGCGGTGGCTGCATGGGTTGGGTCAGAGGCATGGACGGGGACAGCAGCTGCTGCTGCCGCTGCTGCTGTGCGACCTGTTGCCGCGGCTGCTCCGGAGGGCAGCGCTCGAGCTGCTGTAGGTCATCCCCAGAGCAGTCGATCAGCCCGAAGCAGCATGCATTTGGGTCTAGCGCTGAGTCCCCTGTTTCAGGGGTTGGGCCGCGAGGGACCTCAGGGATCGATAGACCCATCTGCTGCTGCTGCTGCTGCTGCTGCTGCAGATGGTGTGGTGCAGCCTGCCCCGTGCTGCAGCATGAACCAGAAGGTGCTGGAGCAGGTGTGCATGCGGTCGCGCAGCTAGACGGGTTGGCGGCACACGGAGCTGCCACCCCTGCTGAGGCCACAACGTGTGCTGGCAGACCCAGCTTGCCTGCTGCAGACGGTGCTGCTGATGCCGGTGCCGATGCTGCTGCCCCTGGACTTGCACAAGTGGTGCCGAGCGGCGCGGCTTGCGCGGGGGCCTGCAGGTTGGGTACCTGGCCTGCAAACGGAAACAGCTGCGGCGGCTGTAATGAGCGCGTATGCAGCTGCTGCATTTGATGGAGCTGGGCCTGGGGGCCTGATGCAGGCGGCATGCTTGAGGCCAGTCCTGGCAGGGACATCGGCACTCTCATGTTGCCCAGCTCCTTGAGGCCAGGCAGCGAGGCAAGCAAGGAGTCAAAGAGGGGCAGCGAGGCCGCTGGCTGCGCATTGGTCACCCTTGCCCACGAGCTACACCCTCCCTCTCCGCTCGCATGTGCTGCAGGCGCAGCACCTGGACCACACGGCGCACCCCCGCAGCACAGCTGCTGCAGCAGCATCTGTTGCTGCTGCTGCTGCTGCTGCTGCTGCTGCGCCGTATGTGACGGCTGGGCCGCCTGCTGCTGCTGCTGGCGCTGGCGCTTGCTCCGAGGGCCACCGGCGCTCCCACCCCTCTGCGAGCCCTTTCCTCCACCTGCTGCTGCTCCTGTCGCTGCTGCTGCATCTGCGCTGGATGCTGGAGTGGGGCATGAGGAGCCTGGGGGACACTGAGCAGAGGTGCCGTTGCAGGGCGTGATGGCGCTGGCGCAGCAGGAGCCCTTGGCCATGTCTGCCCATAATTGCTCCTGCGTCACAACACAGGCATGCAGCAACACTGATGGCGCTGTGTGCGGTTGGTGAGGACTTGTGGGATATAGGCTGGAAGATGAGCACTTGTGGGTGTGCTCTTGCTCAATTCCAATGTGAACCTATGTTATCCCTGTGTAGGTGTACTCCACCAGTGCAGGAGAAGGGTAGCTGCTGTGGCAGGATCCCGCTGCAGACGGGGGTGGGGGTGGGGTAGCAGCAGTGCCGAAAGAAGCTCTGGCTAGCATCTGGTTGCAAGAGTGGGTCAGGAGGCTTTTCCCCCCTTGTACAGAACACACCAAAAATTTCACTTTTAGACCAAGGGAGCTACCGGAGAGTGGACTCTCAGAACACGACAAGATCAATGGTGGTTTGCAGCAGCCGTGCAAACCCAAGCACAACAAGGGAAGCTTAAGGAAGGCCGCCCTGCGCAGAAGTCCTCCCAGGACAAACGAGAAATTATGTTGTCATGGAGGGTGCCAGGTAATGAGCAATGCAGGGACAAGCAGCTGCAGCAGCAGCAGCAGCAGCAGCAGCAGCAGCAGCAGCAGCAGCAGTGAAGGCCACTGCACATGCGGGCAAGGAGGAGCAGCAAACCAGCTGCTCTAAAGGAATGAGTGAGGCGTCAAGATATGGCGAGCCATCTCAAAACCACTCACTCAGCGAATCGTTAAGTCAATAACTTATGCTAGACTGGTATAGCGTGCATCCTTTTTGATTGATGGTCAGCTTGGCTTTCCTCCGCAAATTCCAACAAGCAATCAAATCATGCATGTTGAATTCTTCAAATGCGATCCAACCAGAATGACACACACCTACTTTTTAAACCTGTACTTAAGTTCATAATAAATGCACTTGTGGATGATGCACATGTGTGGGGTTTTTCAAAGAGAATGCCCATGTTCTTACTGCATGAACATATTTTTAGGAACAGCTTTCCAAACTACTCCAGGTGTAACTTGTTAGGCTTTCATCTTGACACAAATGAACATAGGGTGTCCAAGCCACAATGCACACATTGCAGCACTGGCGACCATTACAAGGCACAGCTGCTCATTTTGGGTTGCAGCTTGGGCAGACACCGCAAATTGGGTGCTTGCCTTGAGGCACAGCTTTTGAGTAAACAATGCACAGAGTACGGGCCTTCACCTTGAGGCGCAACTGCCGCTTCAGCTCCGCCAGCTCATCATCCTTGGCACTCATCTGGTTGCGCATATGGCTCAGCTCATCCTGCAGCAGCAAGCAAGCAAGCAACAGCAGCAAGCGCTTGGCAAGCTCTGGTTCTTGGCACTCGCAGTACTGTGCGTATGGCTCAACACATTCTGCAGCAGCATGCAGCAGCAGCAGGGTTTGGCAGGGGTCCCCATTGCACTGCTTTTAAGAGGGTGCGTTTCCATTCCATTCCGGGGGTGGGTCGTGCAGCTGAGGCGTAATGGTGCATCGAGGCTGGGGCCAGGAAAGGAGCCCAGGGGGCAAACCCATGGGGAGGGCCATGCAAGCAGTGCAACCTCAAAATTTTGTGTGGTGTGGGTGTTTGTGGCAGTCAGCAGGGCTGCCTGCAAACAAACCCTTCCTCACAATCTTACATCAAGAAGCTGTTGGCCAACCTACGCCGGCTAGCTAACCCCCCACCTACCCACACTCACACCCACGCATCAGTGATCCCCGCATGCGTGCAGGGGGAGCATGCAAAAAACACCTGCTTACAGGCCTCAGATAACCCCCTCTTGTATTTTGCCCACATGTGCTCGGCCTGTGGCCTCCTGGTATAGGATTGATTAACCAGGATTTTCTATGAGACAAAAAAACCCAAATCAATATATCATTACATTGTACATGGAAAGAGCTGCTCTGTTGCTAACATCAGTCCTTAACCTGCTCTGTGCATCTCTCTGGTCAGCTATATAGTCCATAATGGCCACGCTTGCTGGCTCAATGCCATTTCCCAAGGCTATGCTCCTTACACTCCTTGCCTCTCTGTTGCACTCTGAAACTCTGAGCCCTGTAATGGAAGCTGGTCTTGCAGAAAATGCGCTGTGCCGGCCACTCAATTATAAAAACATTCTCCCTCATTGGATCTGGCAGAACTGAAAGCATTCAAAAAATTTCACCTGATCTTGAACTGGCCATACCTCAGAAACGTTTGAGAGTTACTGGACCAAAAGTATTAGGACCTGGCCCTTTTACTATAACATCTGCACTGACAATCTGTGGTCCGGTAACTCTCTGGCATTTTGGAGTTATTGCCTCTAGAAGTCCCAACACTGGTGACCCCCAATCCCGACTAATCCCAACTTAGCCACACATACTTGGAGCATGGCGTTAGCAGCAGGCAGCATGGCCACACAAACCTGCCAAACCACCCTTCACAAATACGTATTCCTGGAGTGTGGGATTGGCAGCAGACAGCACGGCCACACAAACCCTCCAATTCATCCCCCTCACAGATACATACATGTATCATGGTGTTGGCAGCAGACAGCACAGGCACACAAACCCGCCAACCCAACCCCCACATGCACTGACCTGGAGTGTGGCGTTGGCAGCAGACAGCGCAGCCACGCTGCCTGCGCTGCTTGGCAGCAGTCCTTGAATGCTGCCGGACCCGCTGAGGGCAGCCTCCAGGCGCGCAATGTGCTGCTGCAGCAACTGTGCACGACACGCACATGCACATGTAAAGGGCGGTTATGCATGAACGCAGCCACAGTGTTCTCACAACATATGCATAGGCAGGATCATGAAGAGGCACAAACGCAGTCCTCATCAACATCTGTATGCATGCAGGCAAACCGCAGGATCTGGGTGAGGTACCCAAACCAGTAGACACAGTCGGAGGCTTGCGTGGACTGTGATAGACATTGAAGATCCTATCCACGCCCTTGAAGGTGCTGCACAGCATCCAGGCCTGGGACATTGCACTCATGGGTGAACTAAGAGTTCCCAAGCGCGCTGGATTACAACGATTGCGGCATGTGCCTACTCTGTTATGGTTGATCCCCAGCTTACCCTTGACAAAGCTGTATCGTTTTCTCTCTCACTCTCTTGCTTTTGGAACAAACCC